>JAXIVJ010000671.1:0-195344 GCA_036785665.1 Chirona hameri | reverse complement strand
GGGGGGGCAAGCCCCCGACTGCCCCCCCCCCCCCCCCCTGTTCCCGGCTCCTGGCACCTGACAGTCTGGCTCGCTGATAGGAGCGGCCAGTGACTGAGAACGGAAGACGGAGATAGCGTGCGAGAGAGTCCCAGGTGTTGCAGGCTATTCGCACTAACAACGAGATAACACATGTCGCTTCCTGGTACGAACCAGCGGCAAGTTACAAGTGGCAGCTGTTCCGGCTCAGTACACCTCCCGTCCGTTTATCACATTGGAACCTTGAGAATATGTGAGATACGTTGGGTTTAATATGAATAAGTCTGTCTGCAGGCTGCAGCATGCTGCAGACGTGGTATCGTGATGTTTAAGGTACAAATAAATTGGTACTAAGGTGATAAAGCAAGCAGTTCGTTCTTTTTAACTGTCAGTCGTGGCCATCTATTTTAACCTTCAACTGGATCGGAAACTTATGAATATACAAATCAAACGAGCATTCAACAGGTCTAATCTCTCTATCCTGGAAATAACCGTTTTGTTTCGCAAAACTTATTTTTTGGTCTGTACAAATGAATGGCTTGTTACAATATCGACTGCAAAAAAGACATGATTACGAAAAATGATCGTCTACAAATATCTACAAATCTACTAATATAACTGTCAGGAACGCACCTATGCGAACATGTTGATTGACGCAATCTTGCATCCACCACTGTATATATTTACCGGAGCTTTACCATTATACTCATGCCCCAGAAAGAGGGTACGAAGTCCATAAACAAAGTATATATTCCTCAGTGTCCTGCGGCTGGCACCAACCCTGTGTGTGTACCGACTGCACAGCGTTCACCTGATCTGCGCCGTGCACGTGCTGTGCACGGCCGAGCCTGTGCACAGTGCAGCGCAGCGCCATCTAGTGGCGGCTTTCAAAACCAGCACTTAGCCTGTACGGAGCACTTGCGCTAGTTTAAGAACAGGTTTGGGTCGGTGCTGACGGGGGCGGTGGGTCCACTGGCGCCCACCGGCGCCACTGCGATGGGCGCACGGAGGGGGAGGGGAACCGGTGTTTTGCCTGTCATCGGGACAGGGTAGGGAGGAGTTTGGTGAAGGAATGCACGTGGGGGTGGGGTGGTATGTGTTGGGGAGGTATGGAGGAAAAGGCGCCTTGCGTGGTTTTAGTTCATTCGTAAGCCTTGCTAACAGACCAGCTGAAACATAGTTCACGTAGAATACCACTAGTGCTAACCAGGTCCGCTCCGCTGGGCGATTACTGGTGTCCAGTGGTGGTGCAAGCCAGTGATAGGCAATTAGGGATTGGTAACCCGTACTACCCGTGCCACCTGTCGACGGTGCCCGACATACACCCGTAGTACACGTTGTACCCCTGTGGAACACGTGATAACCCCGGTATAGCCGGCACTCACCCATTATACCCGTGGAACACCTACGGCACCCGTTATACACCCGCTAACCCGTGAAAACTCCACCCCGGCTTGGCGTATATGTTCATTGATATATGCCGTACCGTATGTCGATGACCTTCGTTTCGCAGTGGTTCCGTGGTTGCTTGAAATTGGTTGTGGCACTGTAGTATCCGTGGTCGGATCTGACTGGCTTTCGACTGGAGTGAAGCGATGTAAAACTCGTATCCGTAAACTGTTTTTTTACGGTAAAATATTTCTTAACACCTCCTTCTATGTTAGTTACAGCACAAACCTTCGCCCAAAACTACACAACCTAAAACTGTCTGCAACTATCGTATCAAATGCGTCGGAAATGTACGAAATACACCACTCGGTAGTATCCGTAAACTCGATTGAAAACCTTAAAATCACGTACATCACGTGCTTATAGCAATGTGGTACTGCAATGTAGAACTGCCGCTTTACTATGTTAAATTCGTTCCGGAGAGACAGACAGACAGACGGACAGACGCTTATCAAATAGTAATATAGTTACCATAGAAACAAGGTCGATATTTAGTCCTATAAATTGTTGAATGCTCAAGGAATGCTCAAGGTCTACTGTCCATTGCGTGCTT
Source organism: Chirona hameri (assembly GCA_036785665.1). Lineage (NCBI taxonomy): Eukaryota > Metazoa > Arthropoda > Thecostraca > Balanomorpha > Balanidae > Chirona > Chirona hameri. The sequence goes on along the minus strand of JAXIVJ010000671.1, from coordinate 193,324 downwards.
TAAACTAAAGAATGTGGATCCAAAGGCAAAGGCTAAAATTTACAAACAAACAAAAAATGCAGTAAGCAATTAGGTGAAATAACCTATAGTGATATCAGGTTATATAGAATGTCCGCGGAAGTCATGGGATTTTTCGTTGTCCTGTTTGACTTCTTCGATTCAATCGAAATTATAACTACCAGTTTTATGACGTACCATCCCTCCAGCGCATTGTTTTGATGGTCTTATCATCTTGAGCAAAACTTCTTTGAGCTTTATACCACTGTTTGTTTATGCCACTTTAACATTCACCCATCATACTTTCTTCAGATCTACATGTTTTTGGTTTGCGGAAATTTGAACGAATCCAACAAAGACTGTCAGATGTGAAACGTCATAAATTATGTCAGATGTGAAACGTCATCAATGATGTCAGATGTGAAACGTCATCAATGATGGCAGATGTGAAACGTCATCAATGATGGCAGATGTGAAACGTCATCAATGATGTCAGATGTGAAACGTCATCAAAGACTGTCAGATGTGAAACGTCATCAATGGTGGCATATGTGAAACGTCATCAATGGTGGCAGATGTGAAACGTCATCAATGATGGCAGATGTGAAACGTCATCAATGATGGCAGATGTGAAACGTCATCAATGATGGCAGATGTGAAACGTCATCAATGATGTCAGATGTGAAACGTCATCAATGATGTCAGATGTCAAACGTCATCAATGATGGCAGATGTGAAACGTCATCAGTGATGTCAGATGTGAAACGTCATCAATGATGGCAGATGTGAAACAAGACGGTTCCGTGCCTGACACAACACGACACGATGATAGTCCATATAATTCATATAATAGTCCATATAATAGTCGATGATAGTCCATATAATTCCTTCTTAAGCGAATAATAACGCCACAACGGAAACAATACCTGCACTAACGTACAATTCGCCGCGGTAGTTGCATTGTGCGTACACCCAATTAGCAGGAAAAAGTCTACAGGAAAGTAACGACCCGTTGGCTACTACAGGTCTGACAAATGGATCCATTTGTGGGTGTTTTGTGCGGGGACCGAGCAGAGACTGGCTGATATTAATTATGCTCCGTGTTTCCCCTCGCAAATACCCACATTCTCGTCACGGTCGGTACAGGATTTCATACCCGTAATTCGGGGATGGTCGATGGGCCAAACGCGCATACCATGCTTTAACCGGACTGCCCGTCCCTACCGATTGTCTTTTTTGCCCTCCCTTTCGCAACCGTGCCCCTGCCGTTACCGGCTCCGCCACCATTTACCTCGCGTGGTAACACAGGTTCGGCCGACTGTGGGCCTCGTAAAACAACGGTAGACTGCTGTTTTATTCCCAATTTCTCCGCCGGCCTGCCCAAAATCACCGGGCCGGCTCCCAGTTACCATATTGCCCGGCGAATGGCCGCCATGTTGGGTGATTTCCCGCTGAGCCGCGGCACGCCGGCAGCCGCGCAACGCCCCAAAAGTCGCCACGCACGCCATCTTGCCATCAACGGGTAAACACGTCGACAGGGCGCCCGACGCTGCGATCAACGACCCGATAGCAGGCCAATTTAGACCGTATCGTCGGCGAGAACGGGAGGCGCGGCGCGCGCAGACGTGGAAACTATCGTTTAGCTTATCTGATGTTCTGAAAGCTTTGATAGCAGGCAGTAAAAGGCTAAACGATTCCCGTCGGTGAGAGAATCGGTCAGAAAGTATCGACCCGCGCAGAGGGAGCGATTGTTGGGTAATAGGTATGGCGACGCGATGCAAAAACACCATGGCGTGAGTATTAGCTAAAGTGTTTGTTTTTCTTCTCAAAACTCTGTGAAACACTGGGACATTCGCCATAAGCGCCAAAGAAGTGGAACGTAAAACGTGATACAACCCCTAATCTTAGGTGCGATATGTTGTAGGTTAAAAATAATGAAACTTCTCAGTTTGTTAATGTCAAAGGCAGACATGTGCCAAGATTCAAAAAAGATCCGGGATCCAGGATCCCTAGGATCCAAGATCTCGGATCTTGTTGGATCCTGGATCCTGCAGGATCATTTTGTCGTGGGATCCTGTGGATCTTGGATCCTGTAAACAAATCGTGGGATCCTGTGGATCTTGGATCCTGAAAAAATATTTTTCGTGGGATCTTGTGGATCTTGGATCCTGTTTTTTGGTCATGGATAGTGCCCTTCACAGGACACATTTTCAGCCCCCTCCCCCCCCCCTCCCCCCCCCCCATCCCGTTCTGCAGCTCTTTCGGCCAGACCCAAAACCGTTCCAACCTGAATTCATAACTGATGGGGCTCTCGTTCCCACCTGTTTAAAGCTTAAGTATATTGCACTTTTTGTGGTGCTTCAATATAAGAATGCATGTATTTCATGCTTTAAAACTCCCACACTCATGTCAAAGGTGTAATATTTACATGTGGTGATCAGACATGTGCCAAGACCCCTAAAAAAAATATCCGGGATCCAGGATCCCTAGGATCCAAAATCTGGGATCTTGTTGGATCTTGGATCCTGCAGGATCATTTTGTCGTGGGATCCTGTGTATCTTGGATCCTGGAAAATTATTGTTCGTGGGATCCTATGGATCTTGGATCCTGGAAGAAAAATTGTCGTGGGATCCTGTGGATCCTGGATCCTGGAAAATCAGTTTGTCGTGGAACTTGTGGATCTTGGATCCTATTTTTTGGCCATGGCACATGTCTGGTCAAAGGTATGGTAAAGTGAAATTGGTATACAACGGTAAAGGTTACAAACACTGATGTTTGAAATTATGCTATCAACAAATTGTTGTTAATCTAGTGTTTACGAATGTTTGTACCGACGCAAACAAGAACATGCAGAGGGAACCGTCTATTATTATATTATCTTATATTATATGCTATTAAGACGCATACACAGTCAACTTACTGTGTCACACTTGGCCTGCCAAATGTGCAGCAATTACCCTAGAAGTTAAGTGGATGTAATTGGCAGTACTCTATAGCGGTGGGTATACGCTATTCCGCTTGCGTCCCAAGGATATCACAGTCGAGTGGGTATTAGTTAGCATACTGGCACAGCCATGCAAGCTCGTATGTGCACATTTGACAGCATAACTTCAATAAACATTTAGTACACGACAATGGGAGCACAATGATTGGTATCATCATTGGTATCGTTAATATCATCTGAATATCAACTTGTCAAGTCAAGGAACGGGTGGCGCTTCTCCGAGCCTTCACTTTTGCAGGAATGGAAACATGTAAAATATAACACGCATGAGGCAGTTATTTCATCCTGGAGCGCATCAATCCAAGTGATTGTTTGCTTTATAAAATTGTTTTGAAACTTGACACGTATCAAGTACATGCGTTTAATATGTGCGTTTATGTGCGTTTAATATGTGCGTTTATGTGCGTTTAATATGTGCCTATTGAATGATGTGCCTATGTGCGTTTAAAAGCCGGCACATTGAAACTCTAGACCGGCAACACCATTAACGTTACGCTGATTGAAACTAATCGGGGTCAGAAGGGCTTGGATAATTGGATAATTACACCATCGATGTGCATGCAGCCGAAACGATACTGATGCCCGTTTAATTGAAATTGATTGCTCAACTAGTTTTCATCGCCCGATGCGGTGGCGGCCATCAGTACCACGCGCTTTCACGCGGCAGCACTATAATACTCGTAATGCCCTGCCGGCATGACTCACTTGTACGGAGGCCTTGCCGTCTGATGTTATCGGCTGCTGATGTTATCGGTTGCTGATGTTATCGGTTGCTGATGTTATCGGTTGCTGATGTTATCGGTTGCTGATGTTATCGGTTGCTGATGTTATCGGTTGCTGATGTTATCGGTTGCTGATGTTATCGGTTGCTGATGTTATCGGTTGCTAATGTTATCGGTTGCTGATGTTATCGGTTGCTGATGTTATCGGTTGCTGATGTTATCGGTTGCTGATGTTATCGGTTGCCGTCTGATATTATCGGTTGCTGCGACTCTTACCTGCAAAGTGAGCGTAAAGCATCGGCTTAACCAATGACGGTATTTGTATTTGCATCGGCGTGTAATGAGGGTTTATGTAAGGAATACTATAAAATGTGTCCTTGCTTGTGGTTATGTACGCACTGTGCAATGTGCATGTCCGTTCAAAGCGAAATAATGTTTGGGATGTCTAAACTAACATTGGTGATACATTCAACTAAATACTCTTGAGTCTTGATGTCAACACTTACTTTTCCAGAAAGTTTAACAGATGACGTGAAAGTTATCTCCATTTTGATCATAGCGCTGTTGGTTAGAAAAGGTCGGCTCAGAAAATAACTCATTCAACGTTTACTGGTGTTCATAACCCCGTCAGATTGACTTCCACTGTGCACTCAAAATTAGTCACCGAGCGGGCGCGAAGCGCCCGTGAGGTTTCTCGTCAACTTACTAGACAAATTTACATTTGACCCGGCCCGAATCGGCCCGACCCGGCCCGACCCGGCACGACCCGGCCCAAACCGGCCGTACATACGTTTTTTGGAAGCTAATAACTTTGCAACCACTGCTCCGATTGAGATCGGGTTTTCACCATTGGATAGGACTATCAAATCAATTTGTATTTTGGCATAGTACGTTATGATAGGGGTGGTACCACAGCGCGAGACACACGCAAACGTCGAAATGAACACAAATCATTCTTGATCAAAAATGACATTTTATTTAATCTAATAATCTAAGCATTAATTTTGTTTACGCTGAAGAATGCAGCGCTCAGGACGTACTCCCTTTTGGCGGATCCGAGAAAGGAGATCATGAACAATTTAATAAAACTTAATTTTTATGTTGGCATGCATGGAGGCCAGGCAATTTTTATGGAGGACTAAAAGGACTAAAAGTACTATGTGTTACTACCATGTGTGCTCCCGTAAGGTTTCATATTTCAAACCTGTTTTAGCTTTACCAGAGCGCGTCCGCTCGGTCATCGCCCAAAAAGGCGTTTTACTGGTGTAAGTATTAAGCAGTGTTCCAGCAAGAAATCACCTTTTTATTTTGAACTGTGTTTCATTATGGGAGCATTAGGGGTAACCTACCGGCTGACCTGGTCTCTGGTCATCAACAATGCATGCAAGAAAGTTACGCAAACACGACAAATTTGTCATATCCTTTGTAAATCTGCTAGTCAATATGCCAATACAATTATTAATTAATTTCCGAGTAGTATCATCAACTGAGTCATTCCCTTTTAAAGGGAAATAATGACCTTTTGATATATTTATCTGCATTATTGTATTACACATGTATCCTGTATCAGATTAATCGCATCTCAATTTAAAAGTGAAATAACAACTTTTTCTATTTTGAAAATTACATTTTGGGAAATTAAAAATATGTACTTATATATGGTGACGAACAGTATGATCCATCACTATCTCTGGTTTGAATGCTGATTTGTAAACAAGTCAAAGGGCCAGAAATGAAGAAATGCGCCAAGAAGCGTGACAACATCTCTGATTGGTCAATGAAACAAATCGCCGACAAATAGGTCGCCGTTGGGTGCATAAGTGAACTTCCGATTACATTGTCATTTTTAATTGTGCCATGTGCTTGTGCTTTTTGAAAAATGTTTATTTTTAATGACAAATATAAGCCTAGTGTTATATACAGTCAGAGACAAAACAAAACAAAACTCCTAATGTTGAAAATATATGAACCAATTATCAAAAATTGAGGGTCGCAACCACTAACTAGGCCGTCGTTGGGTATAAGTTAACTGCTAATTTGGTTGCCTTTGTATTCAATGTTTGTTGATTGTTAAGGGCAGTAGGGCACATAATCACAATAAACAGAGTGGAAGGCATATTTTCCATACCATTTCGTCGAAAATAAATACCAGATTTTGGTGAACACCGAAATTCGTTACCAAGTAGGTAATTGAGAGTTCCGGCCGTTAAAAGTGTGGAACGCTAATCAACTTTAGCTTGACATATCTTTCGGTAGTAATGTTTATATTCAAAATGTAATAAATTTACAATATATTTTCGCCTCGTCTGTCGATTTCAAGTGACAACTCTATTTTTGAGGAAAAGGGTCATTATTTCCCTTTAACCACAACAAAATCACTAATAGTTCCCGATTTCTCCGTCTGGCGGCGCCATCGTCGGAGCGATACGAAGCAAGGAGTTCTCCTTCCCTTCCCTGCGTGCCTCTTGTCTCTCCAGCTCCAACACCGCCTGATTGATTCCGCCGACCGCCAGCGGTCACAAGGGCCATTTTCCCATTAGACTCCGCCGCCAAATGACCCCTGGCTGCGTTTAATGCGCGCCTGGCTGGAAAATTTGCCGGTTTTATGGTTATTGGGTAGCGGGCCTGTGACAATAGGCTCGCATGGTTAGAGCCAACGTTTAGGCCGTTTGAGGGTCGTTAAGCTGGAATCGTGGAGCTCTGAAAAGACACCATTTTGCTGCGAGAACACGCGTCAAGACATTAGCCGACAAATCCCTCGTCTTTTGGCGATAGAAGGATCGTAGATGAAGAAGAGCGCGTATTCATCCTGAGTATTTTACCTTGTGTTATATACGAGCTCGTGCCCGGTAGTGCCGAGCTCGGCTCGTATTATAACCTTAGAGATCGTCCAGTGAAACCACTGAATGTATGTCATTCATGGTAGACACAAAACTAGTAGTGGAATGTTGACCGCGAAATTTAGAGCGGTGGAATGTTCTCCAGCATCAGCTGCACGTGCGGAGCATTTAACTGAGCGCTGTTCGGCACACGCTACTAGCGCTTTTCGCTAGCTGACGTCACAATTACGTCACGGAAACAGGCGCAGCAGGAAATAGACAGAACTCACAGAAGCACTTCCAGACTCTGCTGCTTCAGGGGCATATCACATCTGTTTGTTTTCATTTCAGTTTGATTTGTATCATGCGCCGCTATTGAAACACATCCGCTAGCGCTTTCGCCGCTTCTGCGATTTTCCACTAGCAGAAATAGCCTCACCGCAGGCTTCACGGTTCCTATCGTGACGTATTCCCTTTCTGGCTTTTCATTGGCTGACGCCTGGTTGCCATGGAGAATAAAAGCGCTACTAGCGCTACTAGCGGCCGCTAGCGTACGTCCGAGCAGCGCTCTGATGTCTTTCGAAATTAATCGACCTTAGATATCTTTGCATAGGAAGAGTTGTGATTTTAATAGTTTTTCACCGTTCACGTGGAAATGCAGCGTATGCTAAACACCAGGGGCTCCGCCACAGGGTGGACGGGGGACGTGCCCCCCTCCCCCCCCCCCCCCCCACCACACGCACATTTTCGGATTTTAACATTACGCCTATGGGCGCTGCATGGAAAGAATGGACTTCAGAATGCCTCCGTCCCCCCAACTTTCGGAAGGTGGCGGCGCCCTTGCTAAACACTCGGCACGTACAAGAGCATCTCTTGGCGGAGCATCTCCTTGAGAATGTCGTTCTTGTCCTGTTTTTTTTTTTCTCCATCCACACAAACTGTGAAATCAGTATTCGTGAGTACCTACCAACAGACTTGTCAATGATTCATATTTGTCATGAGTCGATTCACAGTGATTCACGGACCATAATGAATGATTCAATCATGATTCAATCACTCAACATTACCATAATGAATGATTCAATCATGATTCAATCACTCAACATTACCATAATGAATGATTCAATCATGATTCAATCACTCAACATTACCATAATGAATGATTCAATCTTGATTCAATCACTCAACATTAAAGGGAAGTGTCGACTCCTTTGTCTAACTACTTTGATTTTGAATGTGCGACTCGATTTTATGAGCGTGATAGGGAGGTCATGCTCTACCTGTGTGCCAATTTTCATGCACATCAGAATAGTCTGCTGTATGACCTTAAACATATGACCTGCTCTAAATCCTTTCATTTTGAATGTGCGACTCTAAAATTTTACCAGAATGATCACTAGGTCGTGATCTATCTGTGTACCAATCTTGAAGCCAATCCAAATAGTCCGCGAATGTATTTCCGAATGTGAATGTGAGCCAATTGGACACGCGTGGTGTATATTTTGATTATAAAATGATGATTATAATATTTATTATAATTGCAAATTACATGTTCCAAGGGCATTAATGACTTTACGTTTCACTTTTTAAGCGAATAGAACATTTATTTTGATTTTGCATTAGGTAATATTTTTTTATAAAGCATGATATGGAATAAAGCGGCGCCGATGCGACAGTGATATTTGGGACATGCGGAGGTCATGCAAATGTTTGTTTATGATTTAGTTTTTGATATGGTATAGCCTAGAAATTAGGAAAAGGTGGGTACCTTTTGATAATTTTTCGTGTGAAAAAGGTGTGCGTGTACTGTGTGGTTTATGAACCAAAGTATGAGTTGGTTACCTTTTCTAGTATTTAGATACCTACCCCTAACCCTACCAGTTCCAAGGTATTCACCTAGTTAGGGCTGATTGAACAGTGGCTTTGTGCCCACTGGAGTTGGACACAAAACCTCGCTTTCTTTACGCATAGATGAATTACAGGCTACAGCTCAGGACACAGAGCTCAAATAACTGGCCATTAAGTGTCTGGTTTGTTCACAGGGCACAGATGAATGCTGGGCCGCTGGCATATTTTGTGGACAGTTTATGCTGTTCGACCAAAAAAGAATGATTCTTTGAGCAATGAATGATTCAATCAACCTATTTTCTCTGTATGAATGATTCAATCAGTGACTCACAATAGGTTTGCGCATGAAGTGAATCGATTCATGAGTCATTCATTTGAAATAAGAATGATTCAATCAAAAGTAGTCGATTCACATTGAATCATTGACAAGTCTGCCTACCAATCAGTTATTTTCTAAAGCGGCGCCTACCGCTTCATGTGGGGCCGCTCTCCAGCTACTAAACCGGTCTCGCTAATTTGCCCTCGCTATCACCAAATTAATTAATGACGTCATGGTGCAGTATCAGAGAGCTGACATAGTGGAATCAGACGAGTGCCATTGGAGATATGGTTGGAACGGATTTGTGTAATGTCTTGGACATGGAATATTGTATTTAGTAGATATAACTATCAGTTGTGTAGAAATATAGTGTTGTTAAAATATAATTGGGCCTGAAGACAAGAATATGTGGATGGTAAAATTTGCTGTGAAGATACCGAAAACCTACGGACACGATGCAAATAGTATCAAATATAAAATATTTAATTCATATTGTGTTTAACTGCTGCTAATATTACTTGATTTCCTTAAAGATAGTTTGAACTTCACGATCCTTCTTCACCACCAGTTATTTTTAGGACGGAAACTTTCGAACACTACTGTGTTCTTCATCAGCCTGGTTGGGAGTACCTACATACCTATCGATAATTGCAAATATCTTTCGATGCTTTCATCTATGTACCCCAACCAGGCTGATGAAGAACACAGTAGTGTTCGAAAGCTTCCGTCCTAAACAATTGTTAACTGGTGGCGAAGAAAGATCGCGAAGTTCTGCCTATATAGGTAAAATATACCTAGCTGAAAGCGTTCATTAAATGTGGATTAAAGTGCAGCAGCAGCAACAAGTAATATGTACCAGCAACAGCAGCTCGTCAGCATGAGGTTTCAAACCGTTTTATCATTCTGCTCATTAAATGGATAGATCCACCTTTACATTAGTTGTGAGTTAAGCGACAAGCGTTTTCACCATTGCCCCGCGGCAATATGACGTCACCCATATCCCTGGTTAAGTCGCGCTGTCGAAGCCAATGAGTCAAAACTGTGCAGGACCAAGGCGTTGAGGCGTGTAAACTCATCTATTGTTAGCCAAGACAGTTGATTTCAGATGCAAAGTGACAAATCTCGTCACGAAACCAATGTCATCTCACGGTTCTGGAATCTGGACAGCTCTCCGGCCGAAAGGAATGCTGAATCACAACAGCCAAGTCACCCAAGTGGCGGGCTGGGTGTCACCTTGGGTAGACCAGCTTTCGGCCCTCCACGTCGAAGTGTCTGAAAATCTAGGAGCGTCCCATGCTTCTGTCCACCAATCCAGGCACCTCTGACAAATACATTCCGTCAGATATACCCAGTGGCGTAAATTAATCACATCCCTGCCGACACGACACATATATCATGGCTCCACGGTCGCCACGGTCACCACGGGACATAATCCCCCGTCTCTCGATGTCGGCTGATGTCACGTCTAATCCCGACCGTGTCCCGTGCGGTCGTGCGGTAGGATGCTTATGTCCGTGGCCGTGACAAGCCCTCCAAGCTTCGTTCGTCCACGTCCACCTGCAAAGCCGCTTATGGTAATCCTGATAGAAACCAAACAACTGCCGCTCGGCGATCACGTGCCTTCTACTTATGTCTCGATTTTAGTCCGCCGCGATCTTCCCCGCGGGCCGGCCTCCGGCGGATCCTGGTTGCTTTATGACCAGGCAAGTACCTCTCCACAACCCCCGGGCGCATAGTTCAGTTATTGCCGGCTGCGATTCTTCAGCCGTTTTTCTCACATTCGTAATGCCCGCCCTTCGGCATCGCCTCAATACCATGTGGATTCTAACGAGATTCCAGTGGCGCCAGCACACGAACGGGAACATGGCTCCACGCTACCATCCTCCCGCAGAATAAGCACTTCAGATCGGGCGCTCCACTTGTTTGAGGAGGATCGCTTCCCCGCCGCAAACTTTCGGAGGCGATTACAGAGCAGCGCGCTCGCGCCGCAGCATATTCATGAGTCACGCACGGCGTCTAAAACGCAGGCCGCGCCGGTAATGTATTCGGGCGCCACCGGCCGCCAGGCGCCACCCTATCATCAGAACGGCTCATCCATCAGACCCTCGACCCCTGGTCTACATCCCCGCCCCTGTCCTCCGACTCCTCCAGCGCCGGCGGTGGCGGCGGCGGTGGCGGCGGCTGGCGGCGGCGGTAGCGGCGGTGGCGGCGGCGGCGGCGGTAGCGGCGGCGGCGGCGGTGGCGCACCTGAGACCACATCCATCACAGCTGGAGTCCGCGGGACCCCAGGGAGCAGCGGGGGGCCTCGGCGCCTCAGTCGCGTCCGCGCCCGACGCCGACACAAGGAACGACACCAGCGGCACGCGACAAAACCCGACGGGCGCATCCGTGTTACAAGATTTACATACCCCCCGCCCCCCCCCCCCCCCCTCCCCCACTGGCCCAACCACTGCCATCAAAACATGCAGTGTTCCTAATTCATGACACGACGCACTGGCCATCTTCGTCTCAAGAGCCTTTCAATGCCCAGTTCGTGCATCAGACAACAAAACGAACGCTGGCATTTTGTAAAGAATAATCACAGCACGTGACAAAACCTAATGGGCACCTCCTTGGGTAAATCTCCCATAGGTACTATGGAAGATTTACACACCAGTCTCCGGCGGGCACGGCCAATGAGAAGATGCAGCGGACGCCCAATGTCGAGCCTGTGATGGAGGTGGCGTCTCCGCCTTTGGCTTGTGGTATGCCGCGGTGATAAACCTTGCATACCTGACAAACAACTGCAGGGCTTAGCGGAGTGAGGCGGACCTGGCAGCGAGTCTGCATTGCAGTGCTGCACTAGCGCCGCCTAGCGGACCGATTGGCTATTACTCGGGCAATGCTGTGCAAAGAATGTCCTGCAATGAACCACCTGCGGTTTTGTTGCAAATTTGTTAATTACTACATCTGTATAACATTGTGTGTGATTCGACATAATGTATTGCGGCTTCGCGTAGTTTCGAAGCGTCAGAAATTATTAAATGTAACTGGTACATATGTTTTTTTGTTGGCGGATTTGCCTATGAGGAAAAAACGTATGTAAATCGGTTCATGCCTACACATGAACTAAATTATCAAGATTAAATTTTACTGATTATACATGTCATTTGTTCCTAAGCATTTAGCAAACGGTCCCCGTGAATAATTTCGCGATCTTTAACGTAAGTTGATGAACAAAGTGTGTGAAGGCTGTCTAGTGTCTATGTCCGCTCCGTTCACGGCCTTCGCGAACATAACTTGTAACTGTAAACTGCACAACTTCTGTCCAAATTGGCATGTAATCGCACGATTTTCTACTCTCCTTCAAAGGCCGTGCACGTTCAGATCATAAGCAACTGCATGGTGATGATGGTAGCTTGCTGACGCCGAGAGTCGTACGCTCGTGCCCCCTCACACTGGGGTTTAGCCAAACAGCTCATGAACCCTCTCATGAACTCACCAAATTATGTACCGAATCATTGTTTTCGGAACCTGGCTCGCTCCTGCATCGCATAAAAACACGTGCGGCGCGGGATCCTGGGGTGCGGCGCGAATGGGTAGGGGTGCAGCCCGGCCCGGCCCGGCCCAGCGCGGCCCAGCGCAGCCCAGCGTGACCAGCAGGGGTCAGCCGATCAGCCCAGCGGGGTCCCGCTGCTGCCCGCTGCTGTCCGCTGCTGCCCGCTGCTGCCCGCTGCTGCCCGCTGCTGTCTGTTGCTGGCCTTGGCTGGGGGTTGGACATGGCGCCCCGTGGTCGCTCGCGACTGCCAGGAGCGCCTTCGCGAGACGTTGCTAATAAACTGGAACACTGAGGAAGTGATGGAGTGAAGGGTGGGTGGGCGTGGCCCGTGGGGGAGGGGGGGGGGGTAGCGTCTGATTAGGAGTGGGGCGCGGGGCTTATCGAGGGTACAACGCCAAGGCGTTGTCTTTGATGCATGCCCTGAGGTGGTGATGTTCATATTGTTTCTCTCGCCCAGACATGTCCTCGGTCTATTTTTCCATTCACGACTGGTGTTTTGTCATTTCAGCCATACGCCATTTTCAAGTAAGCTACAAAAAAGAGCAAAGAGCTGGATGCACGTCTAATGCTAAGAACAATATTATGCATAAAGGCGAGTCTAAAACTAAGGGTGACGCCTTGGCTGAAAGCGTTTAAATTGAAAATATCATTGATTGGGGGCTGGGAAGGTCAAGTGGCGTTTTAACAAAAGCTTATCCGTCATGTCCCTTCCCAGCGTAACATTGATGACTTTGCGAAACATCATCCTTGACTAGCATTGGGCCTTCGAGTGCCAGCCTCCTACTTCACTTCAGACGAGGCAAGGTCTTATCAGCCACTTCCTACTCTCTCATCTAATGCCAACACCTTAAATCAAACACACTTTTATGCCGCACGAAACCAGATATTTACCATCTCGGCGAAATTATACGTGAAAAAAACTTCATCTCCGAAACGGGACACTTTGGAGATTTTCCGGGATCGCGCACGGGTGACCCCTTTCGGTCGATAATCACACGTTGTGCTGCGGGCCGATGGGCCGTCGTGGCGCGGGTAATGGGCACCTGAGGTCGCCGGTCCGATCGTGGGCGGGTCAGCGCTGTCTCCTCGGTCAGAGAGACTGGTTGGGAAGTAGGTCAGGCTGGTCAGACGACGGTCTGGTGTCTCCAGGGGTTTTGTCGTCCGTCCTACCTAGCTAGCTACTCATATGTGTTGTGGTACTAAGACGACTACCGTGAGGTATCTACCCCGCGGGTTCGTCTCCGTCCCCAGTTATTCATCTGCCCAGCAGCCCCAGCCGGCCCAGCCACTGGCATAGCCCCGAGCGGTGTCGTCGACATCTTCTCAGCTGGGCTGCAGTGGCGGTGTCCAGCTACCGGGCCATCCTGAGGGTGTCCAGCTCCTGAGGGTGTCCAGCTACCGGGCCATCCTGAGGGAGTCCAGCTACCGGGCCATCCTGAGGGAGTCCAGCTACCGGGCCATCCTGAGGGAGTCCAGCTACCGGGCCATCCTGAGGGCTGAGGGTGTCCAGCTACCGGGCCATCCTGAGGGCTGGTGATGTCCAGCTACCGGGCCATCCTGAGGGCTGGTGATATCCAGCTACCGGGCCATCCTGAGGGTGTCCAGCTACCGGGCCATCCTGAGGGAGTCCAGCTACCGGGCCATCCTGAGGGAGTCCAGCTACCGGGCCATCATGAGGGAGTCCAGCTACCGGGCCATCCTGAGGGCTGGTGATGTCCAGCTACCGGGCCATCCTGAGGGCTGGTGATGTCCAGCTACCGGGCCATCCTGAGGGCTGAGGGTGTCCAGCTACCGGGCCATCCTGAGGGCTGGTGATGTCCAGCTACCGGGCCATCCTGAGGGCTGGTGATGTCCAGCTACCGGACCATCCTGAGGGCTGGTGATGTCCAGCTACCGGGTCATCCTGAGGGCTGGTGATGTCCAGCTACCGGGCCATCCTGAGGGCTGGTGATGTCCAGCTACCGGGCCATCCTGAGGGCTGAGGGTGTCCAGCTATCTGGCCATCCTGAGGGAGTCCAGCTACCGGGCCATCCTGAGGGCTGGGGATGTCCAGCTACCGGACCATCCTGAGAGCTGGTGATGTCCAGCTACCGGGCCATCCTGAGGGTTGGTGATGTCCAGCTACCGGGCCATCCTGAGGGCTGGCGATGTCCAGCTACCGGGCCATCCTGAGGGCTGGCGATGTCCAGCTACCGGGCCATCCTGAGGGCTGGTGATGTCCAGCTACCGGGCCATCCTGAGGGCTGGTGATGTCCAGCTACCGGGCCATCCTGAGGGCTGAGGGTGTCCAGCTACCGGGCCATCCTGAGGGCTGGTGATGTCCAGCTACCGGGCCATCCTGAGGGCTGGTGATGTCCAGCTACCGGGCCATCCTGAGGGCTGGTGATGTCCAGCAACTGGGCCATCCTGAGAGCTGGTGATGTCCAGCTACCAGGCCATCCTGAGGGCTGGTGATGTCCAGCTACCGGGCCATCCTGAGGGCTGGTGATGTCCAGCTACCGGGCCATCCTGAAGGCTGGTGATGTCCAGCTACCGGGCCATCCTGAGGGCTGGTGATGTCCAGCTACCGGGCTATCCTGAGCGCTGAGGGTGTCCAGCTACCGGGCCATCCTGAGAGCTGGTGATGTCCAGCTACCGGGCCATCCTGAAGGCTGGTGATGTCCAGCTACCGGGCCATCCTGAGGGCTGGTGATGTCCAGCTACCGGGCCATCCTGAGGGCTGGTGATGTCCAGCTACCGGGCCATCCTGAGGGCTGGTGATGTCCAGCTACCGGGCCATCCTGAGGGCTGGTGATGTCCAGCTACCGGGCCATCCTGAGGGCTGGTGATGTCCAGCTACCGGGCCATCCTGAGGGCTGGTGATGTCCAGCTACCGGGCCATCCTGAGGGCTGGTGATATCCAGCTACCGGGTCATCCTGAGGGCTGGTGATGTCCAGCTACCGGGCCATCCTGAGGGCTGGTGATGTCCAGCTACCGGGCCATCCTGAGAGCTGGTGATGTCCAGCCACCGGGCCATCCTGAGGGCTGGTGATGTCCAGCTACCGGGCCATCCTGAGGGCTGGTGATGTCCAGCTACCGGGCCATCCTGAGGGCTGGTGATGTCCAGCTACTGGGCCATCCTGAGGGCTGGTGATGTCCAGCTACCGGGCCATCCTGAGGGCTGGTGATGTCCAGCTACTGGGCCATCCTGAGAGCTGGTGATGTCCAGCTACCAGGCCATCCTGAGGGCTGGTGATGTCCAGCTACCGGGTCATCCTGAGGGCTGAGGGTGTCCAGCTACCGGGCCATCCTGAGAGCTGGTGATGTCCAGCTACCGGCCATCCTGAGGGCTGGTGATGTCCAGCTACCGGGCCATCCTGAGGGCTGAGGGTGTCCAGCTACCGGGCCATCATGAGGGCTGAGGGTGTCCAGCTACCGGGCCATCCTGAGCGCTGGTGATGTCCAGCTACCGGGCCATCCTGAGGGCTGGTGATGTCCAGCTACCGGGCCATCCTGAGGGCTGGTGATGTCCAGCTACCGGGCCATCCTGAGGGCTGGCGATGTCCAGCTACCGGGTCATCCTGAGGGCTGGCGATGTCCAGCTACCGGGTCATCCTGAGGGCTGGTGATGTCCAGCTACCGGGCCATCCTGAGAGCTGGTGATGTCCAGCTACCGGGCCATCCTGAGGGCTGAGGGTGTCCAGCTACCGGGCCATCCTGAGGGCTGGTGATGTCCAGCTACCGGGCCATCCTGAGGGCTGGTGATGTCCAGCTACCGGGCCATCCTGAGGGCTGGTGATGTCCAGCTACCGGGCCATCCTGAGAGCTGGTGATGTCCAGCTACCGGGCCATCCTGAGGGCTGAGGGTGTCCAGCTACCGGGCCATCCTGAGGGCTGGTGATGTCCAGCTACCGGGCCATCCTGAGGGCTGGTGATGTCCAGCTACCGGGCCATCCTGAGGGCTGGTGATGTCCAGCTACCGGGCCATCCTGAGGGCTGAGGGTGTCCAGCTACCGGGCCATCCTGATGATGTCGACTGTCGGGCATACGCTGATGAGGGTGTCGGCCATACGCCGATGAGGGTGTCGGCCATACGCTGATGAGGGTGTCGGTCATACGCTGATGAGGGTGTCAGCCATACGCTGATGAGGGTGTCGGTCATACGCTGATGAGGGTGTCGGTCATACGCTGATGAGGGTGTCGGCCATACGCTGATGAGGGTGTCGGCCATACGTTGATGAGGGTGTCGGCCATACGCTGATGAGGGTGTCGGTCATACGCTGATGAGGGTGTCGGCCATACGCTGATGAGGGTGTCGGTCATACGCTGATGAGGGTGTCGGCCGTACGCTGATGAGGGTGTCGGCCATACGCTGATGAGGGTGTCGGCCATACGCTGATGAGGGTGTCGGTCATACGCTGATGAGGGTGTCGGTCATACGCTGATGAGGGTGTCGGCCATACGCTGATGAGGGTGTCGGCCATACGCTGATGAGGGTGTCGGTCATACGCTGATGAGGGTGTCGGCCATACGCTGATGAGGGTGTCGGCCATACGCTGATGAGGGTGTCGGTCATACGCTGATGAGGGTGTCGGTCATACGCTGATGAGGGTGTCGGTCATACGCTGATGAGGGTGTCGGCCATACGCTGATGAGGGTGTCGGCCATACGCTGATGAGGGTGTCGGTCATACGCTGATGAGGGTGTCGGTCATACGCTGATGAGGGTGTCGGCCATACGCTGATGAGGGTGTCGGCCATACGCTGATGATAGGGTGAGCTGGGTGAGCGATGCGCGGGTGAATTAATTACAGTTGTGTGTGTGACAAACAGAATTGTCATTCGATGCCCGCTCCAGCAGTGACCTGGGTTGGGGAACTGTCGGTATGAGGTCCTTGGTAAAATTGGTCGGCGAGTTGAAGCACGTTAGATCGTTCGCAAAAGTACCAGGGAACTTTGATGATGATTAGGGTTTTAGGGCGCACCGACTACTTGCGGTCACTTGGCGCCCAGACAGGGAACTTTGGATGCATTGACATTTTAATTGCCGCCAATGATGAAGCTCAGATGCAGGTGCACGCACATGGGATGGCATCAGTGGAATGTTGAAACTGCAATCCCAAACTGATATATTGCCGGCCAAATTATGACATCCTTACTCATTTATTTCTGTCATAATAAATGGACATGCGTGATAGACGTAAATACACCACTTTATTGCCTTCAATTTTTTATTTTTAGTGTGATCAAAGCGTAATAACCCTGCGATTTATATCAGCCGTAATGTCGCGGTTCAGCTATTGCGGAACATGTGTGCCAATTATTGATAATTAATGTCACGCATGTTCCAATCTGTGCGTCTAACTTGGTACCCAGCGCAGTCTACTACAAGCGCGCTGTCTTTGATCATCATCGGACAATTAGTTTGCAGGGGTGAGAGGTCGAAAGTGCGCACAGCCGTGTCGCCCACTTGACATCAACCGTCAACGAAAAGGCTCTCTGTCTACCTCCTGTCCTGTCCTGTCCTGTCCTGTCCTGTCTTGTCCTGTCCATCTGTCCTCTGTTCGATCACAGTTT
The DNA here is from genome assembly GCA_036785665.1 of Chirona hameri. Taxonomy (NCBI): domain Eukaryota; kingdom Metazoa; phylum Arthropoda; class Thecostraca; order Balanomorpha; family Balanidae; genus Chirona; species Chirona hameri. The sequence goes on along the minus strand of JAXIVJ010000671.1, from coordinate 175,520 downwards.
GATTATCTGTGTGACTCTGATATGACTGGAAATATAGGCCAGCTGTGGGGAACAGACGCGTATATTGCAATGTAAACTTGCGATCAGTGAATACCTCGAAAAGGCAAGTAGGAAACTGCGGGGCGCAGGGACGTGGGAACCATGGGTGCAGTGGGGCCAACTCGCCCCCCCCCCCAACTTTGGACCTGGGGGTTGACACTCCCCCTCCCCCCAACTTTTTACACGATCACTCGACTCTGTATAAGAACAAGGCCATTTTCCCCGGAGTTTCAACGGCGCCGCATAAATTTGGCGCAGCTGTTTGGGCATAAATTACCCACACGGTGTGAAATTTTTGACCTCGGGTCATCTCAGGTCAGGTCACCAGAGGCCTGTTCACGACCACCTGCGGTTCGGCGGTTTCCAGCAGGCTCTAGCCCCGCCCCTTTCCTCATGCGTCATCACAAGCAGGCCTCTCTTGAACACTGAATGCCGCGACGCGCCACTTTACGTGACATTTCTCCTGCGGTTGCTTCGTACCGACCGCCGGAACCGCAGCCAACCGCAGTCGTGTGACGTCATACCGTTCGCCCCATCCCCACTTTAGGTACCCGCCCTGCTGCCGACCACTGCTGGCCGCCGAACCGCAGCCAACCGCAGCCAACCGCAGGGTCCGTGAACAGGCCTCAGGTCAAGTCAAGTGACCCTACCTCCAAAATGTTCGCGGTCGTGCCACAGCCAAAGTGACTGACCAAACGGTTTGAAACTCACAGAATGTCATCAGGTGATAAGTACCTACAATTGGTATATCTCAATTTTTGTGTTATATTAGTGACCTAAGGTCACCAATATGACCTTAGGTCATATTGACCAAAAGTCAATATGACCTTAGGTCATATTGAGGTCAATATCGACCGAAATATAAATCAATATCGACCGAAATATAAGGTCAATATCGACCGAAATATATTTTTTTTTAAAAACGAGGATAAGGTCACTGATTCCGATATTATTGGTAACGCTAATCATGTTCCTCGCAGCAGCTTTGAATAATTTATGTGACCTAAGGTCAGGTCTATTTCGTGACCTCCTCATTATAAGTCAATGGGGAGAAATGAAAACACGTATACATTTATAGGAAATTACTAAATTTGACCAAGTTTCACCAGATCCACCACTCTTGTGCCAAATGCAAAACCAGCAATTTGTCGATCCTCATGGACCAGGGTGTATTGTAACAATATTGTAATAAACAATCGAACCTAACCTAACCTTTACAGCAATTACGGTCACAGGAACCCACGTTTAGCCCGTTCCGCTCGCATTCGTTCGCTGCGCTGCGGAACCTACCGGGGACTGTCGCCCCCCCCCCCCTCCCCCTTCCCCAGACCCCCCCCCCCCCCCCCAGCCCATCTCGTAGATAACTGGTCCATGGGGATCGTCAAATCGCTGTTTTTTGGTAACTGACCGCAGTTTCCTACTTGCTTTTTCGGGGTCTTCACTGATCGCAAGTTTCCATTGCAAATTGTGCGATCCAGACCTGTCAGAAGTTGGTTTTGGGTGGGAGGGGGGGGGGGCAAAAGACTGCTTGTCAAAATTCGAAAACATTGTCAGATGTCGCTTTCTTGTAAATAAGGAGTAAATTTAACCCTATTCCCTGCGGGCTGCCAAAATTACGTTAACCTTGGGGGGGGGGGGGCAGATTCTGCTACCCCCCCCCCCCCCCCCACAGAGATCTCGAGAACCGCTCGGTCGATTTCGATGGGGAAAACACCATTCGTTTCGTCATGACAAGATCTTTCTTTTTGGATCTTGAAATTTCTTTTTTGTTCAATAATTGGGCCAAGGGGCAAAAATACGAACATTTTGGGTGTTTTTCGAAAGGTCATTGCGGCCATGTGGTTTGACCGATTTTCATCCTCAAATGTTTTTGAGCTTCAAATGTACTGGTCTTCAATATATGAAAAGACAAGTATGAAAATAAAAATTCATAGACGTATTCAGGGTATGTAAAATGGGGGATTTTCTTATAACAAATATGTGCTGTTCGTGATTGTTTGGGACGACATGAACGTCACATGTGGGCATTATTTGCCGTAATTTGTTAAGTGTAATATATTTTGCATAGGCGGATCCAGGTAAACAACGTGGGGGCACCATGCGCGTAACGCTTTTATCATCTTATTAATTTGAACTTTTTGAAGTTGGACCTAATTTGATGGAGGGTATCGCCTCCCATTTTTGTTTGTAGCTGAGTGCGCCTCTGCCAACAATATGTACAATCCCAGTATTTATGATGCATATTGTATTGCAAATGTTTCTGACGCATGTATTGCACCGCAAACTAAGAAGGAAGTATGCGCCGCACAACCGCATTCTTAACACCCTCCCCAAAACAGGAGTCTGGCACCGCCTCTGCTGGGCCGATTTTTTCCTCAAAATTCTGACACAACACGCGCAATTCAATTTTGGGAAGTCACAAAGCTTCAAAACGCGAGGCCTAACGGTTTAGAAGCGGCAAGTGAAAAACCACCGTTGGGGGAGGCAGAATCTCCCCCCGCAAGGAATAGGGTTAAAACAAAGTTGTATCCGTAAATCCTGGTTAGATTTTCTGAAAAGTTATGATATGTGTCAATTTCCAGTCGACTTTAGTCGTTTCAGGGAGCCCAATGGATTCTCCCTAAGCCGGGTCTGATGCGGGATAATGCTGCGGGTCTGATGCGGGATAGAATAAGGGCTCAGCTGACTGCATTGCCCAGCCTTCACCCAGCAAGCCGCCCACCTGTCACCGAACGTGACCGCCAAACAATGCACGTGCACAATACACGTGCAACAATCACTCCCGCGCCGGAAACGCGCGCGCGTGCGCCAGCTGGTCAGCCAGCTGTCACTCGCTTCCGGTCACGTGACCGGGCAGGCGCGACGGACCGTCACTTGGCCGCAGGTCACGTGAGTGTCGTGCTGTGTAGTAAGATTATCAGAAGTCTTGCGGCTCCATATTTGGTGAGACAGACGTTAGGCGATGTAAGCGGCCCACTGGCTCCTACACAGACGAAAACTGTCCGTCATTTCTGACCATTTAGTCGCCGGAGCGGCGCTTTGGCCGCTGGCCATGATAACGACGTTGGATTGAAAAGGCATTTCCGAGGTGACATCGCAAGTTTTTCTTCGGAGTTCGGTTCGGACACTTGGATAGTGCTGTTGGCTGACAGTGTTGCATACCCGCTTAGTGGCGCGCTTATTGATAAATTACGTGCTTGTTAGAGCAATTTATCAAATACTCGAAATGGCTATCCAATAAGTGAAAACTCAGTATCACTCTCCATGTCGCTATGAGTTGGTCTTTGACTATATACAATGCTTAGAAAACTGCTTGCTAGTATTCGTCGTTGAAGCCTCAATGAATGTAAAAGCCTTTGAAAATCTCCACGGCTAAAGGATGCCAAAGTATGACAAAGTATACCAAATTGCCTGTGGCGATTGGCCTACTTGAAATGATTATAACATTCTCAGACGCTGACACGCTTCTTGACTGATCACTCAGCAGCTTCTCGACTGATCCCTCAGCAGCTTCTCGACTGATCCCTCAGCAGCTTCTCGGCTGATCCCTCAGCAGTTAGAATGGCCCTTCTCGCGAGCCGTACGGGCGGGCCTCGCGTGCAACAGATCTTAAATGGTGCCCATGCTGCTATCTTCCTGCTGCAGTACGACGAAAGACGCTGCAACACGTATATCGCTCCAAGAACGACATGAAATGGTCGTGTTCATGTGTCTGATGGTTGTATAGTGTATACCACTTGCGGTGGAGATGTATATTGTTGGTGAATATGCCATGTTTTCGGTGAAGCGTGAAGTAATTGGTTATCTTATGGGCAAGAACAGCACATCTAAAAAGGAGTACCTAAGCATAAACCGTCTGCAAAGGTTACCACGGATGTCTTTGATATAACTTTTAAATGAGACAGTTATCTAAGCATCAGCGTTTTGTTTGGCGTTCTGCAACTGTAACAAATACGGTCAGCCCACTTGACTTCCACCATGACGCTACCGCCCACAACTCAATGTCATCACATCGCCACCACGACTGGCAATGCCAGGAAACGAAAGAGCCCGTCACGCGACTTGCTGGTCCGACAGTGGAGTCACAACTGAAAGACTGCGCAACTCCTTCCATGAATGTTCTGTAGACTATAACCATAATAATATGTTTCTAGGAAATATTAATTGCCTTTAGAAGTGATGCTAATGTACTTGCTCGCGCACGAGCTCGCAGGCCATATCTGTGCTAACTTGACCAAATGGTGGTAGTTCGTGTCCGGAGAAAGGCACCTTCGAGGTCTCCGATTCATAAACTCGGCAATTAGCAAACATTTTAAAAAGGTGCTGATGAGGTTAGTTGATAAGCTAGCGTGACAAAAGTTGATCTACTGGTTGAGTATTCGGTGTGCGCCAATATCAGGAAACCAATCCAAAGCTGCGCACAAACCAATCCAAAGCTGCGCACGCCAACGGACAAGTCATTGTGGCCAAACACGTGCAGTTTATAGGACCTCAATACTGGCCTTGGATAAAATAATTTATTTATAGCTACTCCAGGAACGCGACGCAGGGATCAAAGAAGGCTCGAGTGTGATTGGGAACACGGGAGAAAGGTGAGATCACTGGATGAGACATGTTTACTGGAACCCTTGCCGACGTCACTAAATCTACCGGGCCATCCACAGGTAACTGTATACTGTTACGGCGCGATTGGGCATAAGTCTATAATATATCTCTGGCTGAACCGACGTGAAAGCACGACCGGCTTTCAAGTGATTCGTGCTGAGATTCCGACCTTAAATACAGGGATCCCATCGTTTGAGCGGTCACGTACAAAACAACTCTGGACTACAAACAACTCTGGAACAAACTGCAAAACTTCGGTCCTTGAACAGTGAGTTTGAAACAGCATACTGTTTTTGTTCAAACCCGTGGCCCATACTCACCTAGGAGGAATGGCAAGTTGTCATCAGACGTTAAAGAGAATGTTTCACCTTTGTATTGGCTTTGAACTGAGATAGGCATTGTCTTTGGCCGTTATTGAAATGTCGAAAATACTCAGGTAATTTTCCCCAAACCTTAGCAGTTTTTGAGCAATTTAATTTATAGTTTGCAAAATGGGGTCTAGGCTAGTGCCGCCGCTGATTGGCTGACAGTCTCTTTGTCAGCCAATCCCACTTTGTCAGCCAATCAGCGGCGGTCTATAGCTGAATAATGACGTCATCATTCCAAAGTTAAAAACTTAATTTGTATAAAGTTAAGTGACTTTCCAAGAGAAAACATATCCCCATCGTTTTCAGCAGCACTTCCTTCATATTTTCGAATACAACCAGCGTATATTTGACAACTTTCAGAAAGGTGAAACATTCCCTTTAAGTTTAAGCTTTTCGATCTGCGTCTATTTTCTTTCTAGTCGTCTGACATTCGTTCTGATATACCGTTTGTCAAGATTGTCTATCAGCCTGCGGTGCACACGTACTTCTCAGATTCGTAAACGTCTGCGCGCTCGCGCTCGCTGGCTTCTCACGGTCAGTTTTTCTTATTTTCTCTAATCCGCCTGCCGCATCCACTACCGTCTCCATGTTGCCCCCCCCCCCCCCCCCCCCCAGCCAGGCGGAGTCTGCCGGTTTGTGGTTTGTTTCTGGTCCGGCTTGTTTCTGGTCCGGCTTGTTGCTGGTCCGGTGGCCGTGTTTCCATCAGACACGTGGCAGTTAGACCGACCGCAAAAACTCTGCTGGCGGCTGCCGGCGGCTGCCCGCGGCGGTGGTGTTTTGCCCGGTACCTGCTGGCGGCTTCCCGCGGCTGCCCGCGGCGGTGGTGTTTTGCCCGGTACCTGCTGGCGGCTGCCGGCGGCTGCCGGCGGCTGCCCGCGGCGGTGGTGTTTTGCCCGGTACCTGCTGGCGGCTGCCCGCGGCTGCCCGCGGCGGTGGTGTTTTCCCCGGTACCTGTTGGCGTCTGGCGGCTGCCGGCGGTTGCCCGCGGCGGTGGTGTTTTGCCCCGTACCTGCTGGCGGCTGGCGGCTGCCGGCGGCTGCCCGCGGCGGTGGTGTTTTGCCCGGTACCTGCTGGCGGCTAGCGGCTGCCGGCGGCTGCCCGCGGCGGTGGTGTTTTTCCCGGTACCTGCTGGTGGCTGGCGGCTGCCGGCGGCTGCCGGCGGTTGCCCGCGGCGGTGGTGTTTTGCCCGGTACCTCCCCGTCCATCATTGTTCTTAGGCTCGATTGAACGCTGGCCGCGGAGAACGCCGATTGGCTGACTGGAGGACGCCGATTGGCTGTATGAATAATGCAGGGGATGATGGAAAACGTAGGCCTGCAGACTCCCGGCTCAGAAAGAAATCGTGCTTACTTACTGGGATCATTGGGGACATCCGTGAGGATAGAAACTGGCCGTACACGTGTGCAATCACGAAGGCAGTGTAATTTCCGAACATTGCCTTAGTTTCCTGTGTGTTTTATCTTCATAGCGTTCACTCGTGACGTGTTCAGTAGGTCCATTGCATACACAAAACCATTTCGCTGTTTGAAATGAGGTCAGTGTAGTCGGAGCACTCTTCTTAAACGATCCAAATCAGTGAGTATGTTCCGGAAGGGCGAGTCGACCCGCACGCGCGAGAGCTCTCACAACTGATTAGAACCCTCTTCTGACTCGACCAAAACCCTACCGCAACGATTCCATCACCGACGCGGCCGATTTCATCGCCGACGCCGCGCCGGCGCGCCGGCAGAGCGGACGATGCATAAAACATGCACGGACGCGTTATCGACGGTCTCATCGATACGGACGGTTCGTTCGAAGGCCACTTGGCAGTCGCTGCACAGAGCTGCCGAAGGCCAGAGCGGCTGCGGCGGCCGGCAGCCGCCTGCACGGGGTCCTCGGCACCCTGCACCCGCGACCGCCGACTGGGATCATGCAGCCGTGCTATTATGAGAGGCCATCGCGGCGGCGTCTCCCAAGGTGGAGGCGTCGCTCCCGCTCGATACGTCTGCGGCCATTTGGCCGGTCGTAAATCAGTGCCGAGGATAAGCTCGTGCCGAGCGAGGGGACGCCACGGCGGAGCCGGCTCCTGTGTTGCTACCATTTGAGGAGAGGATTTTTGCAGGATGACGTCAGTGGATGGTATGGGTGGGGGAGTCGCTGGATGACACAGGTGGACAAATTCGGGAAAGCCGACGGGTGAGAGAAAGTTATTGTTTGTGTCATGATGGCATGCAGCTACATGTGTAGCATCATCTGATAATACTTCGACCATGCAAATGTGGCTGCATTCCTTCTGTTCCCGACATTTTCTCAATGTAATGTGTGAATACAAATTAAGTGGAAACCTTTAAACATACACTAAATGCATAGCAGCAGATCAGCAATGTGCAATAGGCCAATAGGTATACAGTATGGTGTGATAGGAAGATCAATTAGGTTTTATACGTGCGCAAAACCTGTTTGACCATAGGATTGCAGTTCAGCTGTCACTGTTGAGCCCACAGCCCATAGGTTAGGAGTCTGCAGGGTGCGGCTATTTGGATCCGCATTGATAATAATTCGCTTTGTGAGAGCACGGTTGGTGTGCTTTCAACTTTTTAAGTGTTGAGAATTTTACGAGAAACCAAATGAGAATGTTGTGCATTGCATTGCGAATGTTTCATTACCGGTGGTTTAATCGGCTCAATAAATTTTGTTTTTTAGCGACTGATAACTGAGCATCCAGACGGTCGTAAGGTATACAAACGTTTCAGGAGCCCCTGTGTTCAGTCCTGAGACCGGTCCTTGAAGGTCTCTGTGAGTTTCTGGAATGAACACTTTGGTCTTTTCTAATCTAAGTATCAAAGTGTGATAGGAAGATCAGAAGATCATTCCACTTTGACTATTTGACTCATATAACATGAGGTTTATATGAGTCAAATAGTCAAAGTGGTAGCTTTTCTCTGTCCTGGTGTTGCATATTCAACAGAATTCCAAGATAATCATACCTCTTCACGGAAAACACGTTTACCTTGTCTTACTCCATATTCACTTCACCACTTCGGTTTCGTGCGATCTTCATCGGCACCATCAATTATTTGATTACTCTATACACGGATTAAGTACCCCGTCTGCGCCCGCTCATGCTTTCACATTATGCACGAACTTCCCAGCTGGACAGCCAATGACGTCATCTTCTCCACGGCTGGATCCAGTGACGTCACGATGGGAAGTGTATAACATGAGGTTTATATGATACAGATATGGTTGGGCGTCCTGCCAGCTGAAGGGTCGCCGTCACTGAGGAGACGGGTCTGACGGAGACGGGTCTCCGTCTATAACAACGTCTCCTTCCCGAATACAGTGTCTCGTTGCCTGGTCATTGACGGGTCTCCGTCACTGAGGAGACGGGTCTGACGGAGACGGGTCTCCGTCACTGAGGAGACGGGTCTGACGGAGACGGGTCTCCGTCTATAATAACGTCTCCTTCCCGAATACAGGGCCTCGTTGCCTGGTCATTGACGGGTCTCCGTCACTGAGGAGACGGGTCTGACGGAGACGGGTCTCCGTCACTGAGGAGACGGGTCTGACGGAGACGGGTCTCCGTCTATAGCAACGTCTCCGTCCCGGATCCAGGGCCTCATTGCCTGGTCATTGACGGGTCTCCGTCACTGAGGAGACGGGTCTGACGGAGACGGGTCTCCGTCTATAACAACGTCTCCGTCCCGGATCCAGGGCCTCATTGCCTGGTCATTGACGGGTCTCCGTCACTGAGGAGACGGGTCTGACGGAGACGGGTCTCCGTCTATAACAACGTCTCCGTCCCGGATCCAGGGCCTCATTGCCTGGTCATTGACGGGTCTCCGTCACTGAGGAGACGGGTCTGACGGAGACGGGTCTCCGTCTATAACAGCGTCTCCGTCCCGGATACAGGGCCTCATTGCCTGGTCATTGACGGGTCTCCGTCACTGAGGAGACGGGTCTGACGGAGACGGGTCTCCGTCTATAACAACGTCTCCGTCCCAGATCCAGGGCCTCATTGCCTGGTCATTGACGGGTCTCCGTCACTGAGCAGACGGGTCTGACGGAGACGGGTCTCCGTCTATAACAACGTCTCCGTCCCGTATCCAGGGCCTCATTGCCTGGTCATTGACGGGTCTCCGTCACTGAGGAGGCGGGTCTGACGGAGACGGGTATCTGTCTATAACAACGTCTCCGTCCCGAATACAGGGCCTCATTGCCTGGTCATTGACGGGTCTCCGTCACTGAGGAGACGGGTCTGACGGAGACGGGTCTCCGTCTATAACAACGTCTCCTTCCCCGGATACAGGGCAACATTACCTGGTCATTGAGGGGGTGACAGGTCCCGGATGGTCACCTACCTGGTCATTGAGGGGGGTGACAGGCCCCGGATGGTCACCTACCTGGTCATTGAGGGGGTGACAGGCCCTGGATGGTCACCTACCTGGTCATTGAGGGGGTGACAGGCCCCGGATAGTCACCTACCTGGTCATTGAGGGGGTGACAGGACCCAGATGGTCACCTACCTGGTCATTGAGGGGGATAACAGGCCCCGGATGGTCACCTACCTGGTCATTGAGGGGGTGACAGGCCCCGGATGGTCACCTACCTGGTCATTGAGGGGGTGACAGGCCCCGGATGGTCACCTACCTGGTCATTGAGGGGGTGACAGGCCCCGGATAGTCACCTACCTGGTCATTGAGGGGGTGACAGGCCCCGGATGGTCACCTACCTGGTCATTGAGGGGGTGACAGGCCCCGGATGGTCACCTACCTGGTCATTGAGGGGGTGACAGGCCCCGGATAGTCACCTACCTGGTCATTGAGGGGGTGACAGGACCCGGATAGTCACCTACCTGGTCATTGAGGGGGTGACAGGACCCGGATAGTCACCTACCTGGTCATTGAGGGGGTGACAGGACCCGGATAGTCACCTACCTGGTCATTGAGGGGGTGACAGGCCCCGGATAGTCACCTACCTGGTCATTGAGGGGGTGACAGGACCCGGATGGTCACCTACCTGGTCATTGAGGGGGTGACAGGACCCGGATAGTCACCTACCTGGTCATTGAGGGGGTGACAGGCCACGGATGGTCACCTACCTGGTCATTGAGGGGGTGACAGGCCCCGGATGGTCACCTACCTGGTCATTGAGGGGGTGACAGGCCCCGGATAGTCACCTACCTGGTCATTGAGGGGGATAACAGGCCCCGGATGGTCACCTACCTGGTCATTGAGGGGGTGACAGGCCCCGGATGGTCACCTACCTGGTCATTGAGGGGGTGACAGGCCCCGGATAGTCACCTACCTGGTCATTGAGGGGGTGACAGGACCCAGATGGTCACCTACCTGGTCATTGAGGGGGTGACAGGCCCCGGATAGTCACCTACCTGGTCATTGAGGGGGTGACAGGCCCCGGATGGTCACCTACCTGGTCATTGAGGGGGTGACAGGCCCCGGATGGTCACCTACCTGGTCATTGAGGGGTGACAGGCCCCGGATAGTCACCTACCTGGTCATTGAGGGGGTGACAGGCCCCGGATAGTGACCTACCTGGTCATTGAGGGGGTGACAGGACCCGGATAGTCACCTACCTGGTCATTGAGGGGGTGACAGGCCCCGGATGGTCACCTACCTGGTCATTGAGGGGGTGACAGGCCCCGGATAGTCACCTACCTGGTCATTGAGGGGGTGACAGGACCCGGATGGTCACCTACCTGGTCATTGAGGGGGTGACAGGACCCGGATAGTCACCTACCTGGTCATTGAGGGGGGTGACAGGCCCCGGATAGTCACCTACCTGGTCATTGAGGGGGTGACAGGCCCCGGATAGTCACCTACCTGGTCATTGAGGGGGTGACAGGACCTGGATAGTCACCTACCTGGTCATTGAGGGGGTGACAGGCCCCGGATGGTCACCTACCTGGTCATTGAGGGGGTGACAGGCCCCGGATAGTCACCTACCTGGTCATTGAGGGGGTGACAGGACCCGGATGGTCACCTACCTGGTCATTGAGGGGGGTGACAGGACCCGGATAGTCACCTACCTGGTCATTGAGGGGGTGACAGGCCCCGGATAGTCACCTACCTGGTCATTGAGGGGGTGACAGGCCCCGGATAGTCACCTACCTGGTCATTGAGGGGGTGACAGGCCCCGGATAGTCACCTACCTGGTCATTGAGGGGGTGACAGGCCCCGGATGGTCACCTACCTGGTCATTGAGGGGGTGACAGGCCCCGGATGGTCACCTACCTGGTCATTGAGGGGGTGACAGGCCCCGGATGGTCACCTACCTGGTCATTGAGGGGGTGACAGGCCCCGGATAGTCACCTACCTGGTCATTGAGGGGGTGACAGGCCCCGGATAGTCACCTACCTGGTCATTGAGGGGGTGACAGGCCCCGGATAGTCACCTACCTGGTCATTGAGGGGGTGACAGGCCCCGGATAGTGACCTACCTGGTCATTGAGGGGGTGACAGGCCCCGGATAGTGACCTACCTGGTCATTGAGGGGGTGACAGGCCCCGGATAGTCACCTACCTGGTCATTGAGGGGGTGACAGGCCCCGGATAGTGACCTACCTGGTCATTGAGGGGGTGACAGGCCCCGGATAGTCACCTACCTGGTCATTGAGGGGGTGACAGGCCCCGGATAGTCACCTACCTGGTCATTGAGGGGGTGACAGGCCCCGGATGGTCACCTACCTGGTCATTGAGGGGGTGACAGGCCCCGGATAGTCACCTACCTGGTCATTGAGGGGGTGACAGGCCCCGGATAGTCACCTACCTGGTCATTGAGGGGGTGACAGGCCCCGGATAGTCACCTACCTGGTCATTGAGGGGGTGACAGGCCCCGGATAGTGACCTACCTGGTCATTGAGGGGGTGACAGGCCCCGGAGAGTGACCTACCTGGTCATTGAGGGGGTGACAGGCCCCGGATAGTCACCTACCTGGTCATTGAGGGGGTGACAGGCCCCGGATAGTGACCTACCTGGTCATTGAGGGGGTGACAGGCCCCGGATAGTCACCTACCTGGTCATTGAGGGGGTGACAGGCCCCGGATAGTCACCTACCTGGTCATTGAGGGGGTGACAGGCCCCGGATGGTCACCTACCTGGTCATTGAGGGGGTGACAGGCCCCGGATAGTCACCTACCTGGTCATTGAGGGGGTGACAGGCCCCGGATAGTCACCTACCTGGTCATTGAGGGGGTGACAGGCCCCGGATGGTCACCTACCTGGTCATTGAGGGAGTGACAGGCCCCGGATAGTGACCTACCTGGTCATTGAGGGGGTGACAGGCCCCGGATAGTCACCTACCTGGTCATTGAGGGGGTGGCAGGCCCCGGATAGTCACCTACCTGGTCATTGAGGGGGTGACAGGCCCCGGATAGTCACCTACCTGGTCATTGAGGGGGGTGGCAGGCCCCGGATAGTCACCTACCTGGTCATTGAGGGGGTGACAGGCCCCGGATAGTCACCTACCTGGTCATTGAGGGGGTGACAGGCCCCGGATGGTCACCTACCTGGTCATTGAGGGGGTGACAGGCCCCGGATGGTCACCTACCTGGTCATTGAGGGGGTGACAGGCCCCGGATAGTCACCTACCTGGTCATTGAGGGGGGTGGCAGGCCCCGGATAGTCACCTACCTGGTCATTGAGGGGGTGACAGGACCCGGATAGTCACCTACCTGGTCATTGAGGGGGTGACAGGCCCCGGATAGTCACCTACCTGGTCATTGAGGGGGTGGCAGGCCCCGGATAGTCACCTACCTGGTCATTGAGGGGGTGACAGGCCCCGGATGGTCACCTACCTGGTCATTGAGGGGGTGACAGGCCCCGGATAGTCACCTACCTGGTCATTGAGGGGGTGGCAGGCCCCGGATGGTCACCTACCTGGTCATTGAGGGGGTGACATGCCCCGGATGGTCACCTACCTGGTCATTGAGGGGGTGACAGGCCCCGGATAGTCACCTACCTGGTCATTGAGGGGGTGACAGGACCCGGATAGTCACCTACCTGGTCATTGAGGGGGTGACAGGCCCCGGATGGTCACCTACCTGGTCATTGAGGGGGTGACAGGCCCCGGATAGTCACCTACCTGGTCATTGAGGGGGTGACAGGCCCCGGATAGTCACCTACCTGGTCATTGAGGGGGTGACAGGCCCCGGATAGTCACCTACCTGGTCATTGAGGGGGTGACAGGCCCCGGATAGTCACCTACCTGGTCATTGAGGGGGTGACAGGCCCCGGATAGTCACCTACCTGGTCATTGAGGGGGTGACAGGCCCCGGATAGTCACCTACCTGGTCATTGAGGGGGTGACAGGCCCCGGATGGTCACCTACCTGGTCATTGAGGGGGTGACAGGCCCCGGATAGTCACCTACCTGGTCATTGAGGGGGTGACAGGCCCCGGATAGTCACCTACCTGGTCATTGAGGGGGGTGACAGGCCCCGGATAGTCACCTACCTGGTCATTGAGGGGGTGACAGGCCCCGGATAGTCACCTACCTGGTCATTGAGGGGGTGACAGGCCCCGGATGGTCACCTACCTGGTCATTGAGGGGGTGACAGGCCCCGGATAGTCACCTACCTGGTCATTGAGGGGGTGACAGGCCCCGGATGGTCACCTACCTGGTCATTGAGGGGGTGACAGGCCCCGGATGGTCACCTACCTGGTCATTGAGGGGGTGACAGGCCCCGGATAGTCACCTACCTGGTCATTGAGGGGGTGACAGGCCCCGGATAGTCACCTACCTGGTCATTGAGGGGGTGACAGGCCCCGGATAGTGACCTACCTGGTCATTGAGGGGGTGACAGGCCCCGGATAGTGACCTACCTGGTCATTGAGGGGGTGACAGGCCCCGGATGGTGACCTACCTGGTCATTGAGGGGGTGACAGGCCCCGGATGGTCACCTACCTGGTCATTGAGGGGGTGACAGGCCCCGGATAGTCACCTACCTGGTCATTGAGGGGGTGACAGGCCCCGGATAGTCACCTACCTGGTCATTGAGGGGGTGACAGGCCCCGGATAGTGACCTACCTGGTCATTGAGGGGGTGACAGGCCCCGGATAGTGACCTACCTGGTCATTGAGGGGGTGACAGGCCCCGGATGGTGACCTACCTGGTCATTGAGGGGGTGACAGGCCCCGGATAGTCACCTACCTGGTCATTGAGGGGGTGACAGGCCCCGGATGGTCACCTACCTGGTCATGGAGGGGGTGACAGGACCCGGATAGTGACCTACCTGGTCATTGAGGGGGTGACAGGCCCCGGATAGTCACCTACCTGGTCATTGAGGGGGTGACAGGCCCCGGATAGTGACCTACCTGGTCATTGAGGGGGTGACAGGCCCCGGATAGTCACCTACCTGGTCATTGAGGGGGTGACAGGCCCCGGATAGTCACCTACCTGGTCATTGAGGGGGTGACAGGCCCCGGATGGTCACCTACCTGGTCATTGAGGGGGTGACAGGCCCCGGATAGTGACCTACCTGGTCATTGAGGGGGTGACAGGCCCCGGATGGTGACCTACCTGGTCATTGAGGGGGTGACAGGCCCCGGATGGTCACCTACCTGGTCATTGAGGGGGTGACAGGCCCCGGATAGTGACCTACCTGGTCATTGAGGGGGTGACAGGCCCCGGATGGTGACCTACCTGGTCATTGAGGGGGTGACAGGCCCCGGATAGTGACCGGCTCGAAGGAACATATAGATTGTTTGCCTGCGGTGACACTGGGTTTCCCTCGAGTTTTGGCGGGAGTGACACTGGGTTTCCCTCGAGTTTTGGCGGGAGTGACACTGGGTTTCCCTCGAGTTTTGGCGGGAGTGACACTGGGTTTCCCTCGAGTTTTGGCGGGAGTGACACTGGGTTTCCCTCGAGTTTTGGCGGGAGTGACACTGGGTTTCCCTCGAGTTTTGGCGGGAGTGACACTGGGTTTCCCTCGAGTTTTGGCGGGAGTGACACTGGGTTTCCCTCGAGTTTTGGCGGGAGTGACACTGGGTTTCCCTCGAGTTTTGGCGGGAGTGACACTGGGTTTCCCTCGAGTTTTGGCGGGAGTGACACTGGGTTTCCCTCGAGTTTTGGCGGGAGTGACACTGGGTTTCCCTCGAGTTTTGGCGGGAGTGACACTGGGTTTCCCTCGAGTTTTGGCGGGAGTGACACTGGGTTTCCCTCGAGTTTTGGCGGGAGTGACACTGGGTTTCCCTCGAGTTTTGGCGGGAGTGACACTGGGTTTCCCTCGAGTTTTGGCGGGAGTGACACTGGGTTTCCCTCGAGTTTTGGCGGGAGTGACACTGGGTTTCCCTCGAGTTTTGGCGGGAGTGACACTGGGTTTCCCTCGAGTTTTGGCGGGAGTGACACTGGGTTTCCCTCGAGTTTTGGCGGGAGTGACACTGGGTTTCCCTCGAGTTTTGGCGGGAGTGACACTGGGTTTCCCTCGAGTTTTGGCGGGAGTGACACTGGGTTTCCCTCGAGTTTTGGCGGAAGTGACACTGGGTTTCCCTCGAGTTTTGGCGGGAGTGACACTGGGTTTCCCTCGAGTTTTGGCGGGAGTGACACTGGGTTTCCCTCGAGTTTTGGCGGGAGTGATACTGGGGTTCCCTCGTGTTTTGGCGGGAGTGATACTGGGTTTCCCTCGTGCTTTGGTGCAGGTGATACTGATTTGTTCGAGTCCCTCCTGTTTCGCTGGCGTTAATGCTGGCTTATTGACCAGCAGAACGGGCTGTATGTGTTTTGGTGACCAGCTAACCCCCGCTGCCGTGGTTCTCGGTTATATAACGTCTGCATATCATAAGAACGGAACCAGTGCTAGAAACCGGAACCAGAACCATCCTGGTGGTAAGGCACGCCAGTCGACCGGATGCGCTGCCGTGGTGAATGCAGTTTAGGTGAGTTTAGGTGAGTTTAGGTGAGTTTAGGTGAGTTTAGGTGAGTTAAATTGAATGATTGAAGTGAGTGGAGTTTAGGTGAGTTGACGCGACTTGACGAGTTTACGTGTGTCATAGTGCTGCATTTAATTAAATGTATGTTATGCAGTGCATGCACTAGTGCATACATTCATACTGACAATGCATACTGCAAATTGCATTATACAGCAGTATATTTTAGCCGAGCAGGCGTACCTATCTACCGACGCCATCGACCCATGCAATCCGAGAAGAACCGCATCGCCTGCAAACTCCACCTCACACAATCACACCCAGCCTGATCCCTGATAACCCTGGACCCCCCCCCCCCCCCCCCCGCCCCGTGCCGACCAGGTCAGCACCCAGCGCTGACGCTGGCACTGACCAGCGCTGACCGGTGTAAGGTAAACAGGGGCGCCTCCGAGCCGCCGCCCTGATCTCTGTTATCGCGCCGCTTCGCAGTCGCCGTCAAAACACCATCGGACGCCCGCACGCCGCGGGTCTGGGTGAACCCTGCGCTGAGCCCCTGACCAGGGGTACCTGCAGTTAGAGGTGATTAGAGCTGCTACAATGGACGCCACACACCCGCAGACTGTGGGCTTTGAAAGACCATAGAGCATTTGTGTAGTCTTTGAAGAGTATTCACTGATGTTCTCAAAAGATTTTGGGGCTGTGAAAGTTGCATAAAATGTGATTATAAGTATTAGGCGACATTTACTTAGTCTACGTCCTATGGTTGTCACTGCATCTACGAGCACTACATGCTGTTCTCAGTTGTCTTATGGGAACGTTTAGATCCTGACGTCAAACATTGCCTCATTGTTTCAGCTTTTCTCGTATTAAAGTATTCGCGTGGGTTTGTGTGGGCTTTTTCGTAGTTCAGTATCACGCGTGTCCGTGTAAGGCTTTAAATGAAAATTTGCGTGCGTCATGGGAGTCGGAAAATATAAAAGTGGCAGCTCTATAGGTATTTTTTTTTAAATTAAAAAAGATGAACTGCGGTTGGCGGTGTTGATATCTCTCCTGGTTGGATCAGACTGGATAGAAGACCGGTGTATTTCATTATTCTTCATACATCATACATACATAGGCGTACCTCATATAAGGCGACCTCATAGGCAACCTCGTGGGCGAGCCCCCGCCCGCGCCGCCTCGCGTTTTACCGCGGAGTAGACCGATGGGAAGTGTACGCTCTAGCGTTCTTAGGATCGTGGCCGCCATCTTGGTTTCAGTGAAGTGGGCGATGTGAAGAAGCCTACTTCTGTGGTGTACGAGCACGCGACTCGGTGTTCGATATGGGGCACGCGAGTTTTGGTGAAATGTTGGATATTAGGTCAATAGTCTATTGATTTCGACGGCCAGGTGAGGGATTCAGGGCCGGGTAGCTATATATGCTCATATTTATGTCTTGTGTATTTGCTGTAGTGCTATTTTTGGTGGTTTATACTCCTCTAGGTTTTATTTATTAATATTGTGACTTGCATATGAAACCAAACTTTTTCGGTAAGACTCGGATGATTTATGTTGTTTGATCATAACTTTAGTCATCAATAGCAGTCATGGAGTTGTATACAATGACAAATTTGGCTTTGTATTTAATCAAATTATTTTAAAAAAAGTGAACTTTAAAGGGAAATATTTACCTTTTGATCTATTTTCCTGCATCATCTTATGCAACATGTGTGGTATTAAATTGATCTAGTATCAATCTAAAAATGAAATAACCTTTTTCTATTTCGAAAATTATTTTTTGGGAAATTGAAAAAACAAGTACATATACTACTTTCGGATTTAATGATCGGTGTTTTCCCTTCACTATTGGGAGCGCGACATATCTTGCGTTATTGTTTCAATCTGTTCAACGTTGAATACCTCTCGTTGAATTACCTCTTAACAAATCCTGCATACACTAAATATACGTCGTCGTAAGGGGCCAAGTTAATCCGCCGAATGCATCACGATTTTCAGAAATGTTTACTATTTTATTATGGGAAAACGGTTCAGATAAATGTTTCATATGTGCATTGTAATGTATTTAATATATGTATGTTGAAAATTCATGGGGAAAACATCCATTTTTTTTCCTTTAAAGGGAATAAATATATAGGTCACCTTGAAAGTTGTCTTGAAATTTGGCTATACGGGTTATTTCGAGCTGGAAAAAAAAAACGAAAATGGCATTTGCTTAGACGATAGATGGGTATCTGTCGAAGAGTTTCAAGTTTCGTGCCCCGATCGGGGCACGAAACAGCCGAAGTGTCTTCTAAAAGGGCCCCTTTTAGAAGAAGCTGTTTCGTGTCCAGATGTTACCACGACATCTGTCCTGTGTCGAAATTACTTAGCGTAGCGAGGTAATTCTTTCACCACCACCCATTTTTCGATCTGCTCTACAAATGTGTTATCTCAGTTCAAAACCCCCATGTTAAAGGTGAACCATTATTCCCTTTAATGAGTCGAGAACACTAAATAGGTCGCCGTCCGGGGCCAAACTAAACTGCCGATTTCAGTACACTTTGTAAAATGCTAGTTGATTGTTCATACGAGTTTGGTACATATTCGCAAAAGATAGAGTGCAGGAAACATATTACATACCTTCATGATAAATAGCAATGCATAAGCAGGCTAATTGTAGCTCAGACAGTGAATTCGTTACCAAGTACTTGCTGAGTACCGACCGTCATAAGTCTGGAACGCTTATCAGCTTTAATTTGAAATAACTTCGGCTAGGGACATTTTTATGCAAAATGTGATTGGATTTACTTAAAAGTTTAGTGCTTCTTCCCATTCCAAGTGCTAACTCCATTTTTGTGGAAAAAGGTAATTAATTCCCTTTAAAGGAGTTATAAATAATTAATTGGTTGTTATCGGTATCATTTTGACGTGTGCATGTTTTATAATTTTATTTCTTGGGAATTAATCATTTTAAGCCAGTTATGATTTAAAACGCATGAGACTAAGTAAACTTAAAGAACATCTTTATTCCATGGCTACATTTGTAAAGAAAATATACGATTTGATATTTTTCGTAGTTTAACGACATTTCACCATCTTGTTTTCATTCCTCAAAACTGTAGTTGGTGCTCAGCTGATTTCGTCAACGAAGCGAAAATAAATTCATCTCACATACAAATGTACCACTCTCTTAAAAAGAGCGAAAGCGATGTAACCGCGTCCCTTAGCATGCAGCAACCAGCTGCCTTGTCCGTGTTACTCCCTTTTTCAGCAGCATGTCCCCGATTTCTCATTCCCCGACTACAGCCTGCGCTGTGTTTCGAGGAAAGACAGACGGGCTGGCATGTGTTTGACATTGTTGTCACCATTCGAGCAGCCTGCCTTGCTCTTTACAATGGCCAGCGAGCCATATTCGGCTCGCTGCCGTGATATACAATTCGGATTAGACAGCACGAGGATCTGTCAGATTAGACAGCACGAGGATCTGTCAGATTAGACAGCACGAGGATCTGTCATTTAGACAGCACGAGGATCTGTCAGATTAGACAGCACGAGGATCTGTCACCCATATGATTCTTATGAATTCGCTCACTGCATAGTGAATTACATATATGCACCTGCGCTCAGCTATGCACACACACGTGTGACGCGTCGCATGTGCATTATGTGCATTATGTGCATTATGTGCATTATGTGCATTATTGATATGCTTTATGCAGGGCAGTGTGTTTCTCATGTCCGGCAGATGTTCGCAGTTACATTGCCACTGACTACCTGGATCAGCACATTAGGCTGGAAGACTGGTAAAACTGGTCACCATGTTTACTTCCTTTTCTTTAGAGCAGTAAGCATAATATTTATTTTATAAATATGACAAAACTATAGCTTAACCCTATCCCCTGCAGGCGGCCAGAATTACGTTAACCTGCGGGGGCAGATTCTGCCCCCCCCCCCCCCCCCCCCCCGATGTCTTGAGAGCCGCTCGGTCGATTTCGATGGGGAAAACGCCACTCGATTCGCCATGACAATATCTCTGTTTTGGACACCGAAATTTTTGTTTTGTTTAAAAATGGGGGGCCAGGGGGCAAAAAATCCGAAAATGTTATGTGTTTTTTAAAGGTCATTGCGGCCATGTGGCTCGACCGATTTTCATGCCCCAAACGTTTTTGAGCTTCAAATGTACTGGTCTTTAGGATATCGAAAGACAAAAAACAAAATACAAAATTATAGGCGTATTCAGGGAATGTAAAATGGGAGGGGATTTTCTGAAGAAACAAAAGGTGTTGTTCGTGATTGTTTGGGACGACATGAACGTCAAATGTGGGCATTATATGCTGTTATTTGTTAAATTTGATATATTGCGCATAGACGGATCCAGCAAAAAAACATGGGGGGGGGGCATCATGCACGTAACGCTTTTATCATCTTACTAATTTGAAGTTGGACCTAATTTGAGGGTGGGTATCGCCTCCCATTTTTTTAAATCCTGAGTGCACCTCTGCCCCCAAAATATGTACAATCCCAGTATCTATGATGCATATTGCATTGAAATTGTTTCTGGCGCATTGATTTCACTGCAAACCACGAAGGAAGTATGCGCCGCAAAACCGCATTCGTAACACCCTCCCCAAAACAGTAGCCTGGAACCGCCTCTGCTGGACCGATTTTTTTCTCTCAAAATTTTGACACAACACGCGCCATTCAATTTTGGGAATAGTCACAAAGTTTCAGGACAGATCTAACGGTTTATAAGCGGCAAGTGAAAAACCACCGGGGGACAGAATCTGCCCCCGCAGGGAATAGGGTTAACAAACAGCATGAGCGTCAAGAAATAGTACAATAATTAATAAATATAGTACAGAATAAAGCGCAAAGATAATCCAATATAAAATATGTTCTGATGCTGTCCAAAGCGGTGCCCATGGGCGTCACCACCACTACGGACCGTACGGACAATGTCCGTACAAGTTTTTCCGATACATTTTTTTATTATTAAACAAATACAGTACAGCGATACCGTAAAATACAGTACAGCAGGCGTTAGGCAATCATAGGCGACCCCCGCCCGCACCACCTCGCGTTTTTCAGCGGCTCCCGTTCGTGAAGCGGCGCCCCCTCGCCACCGGCCGGGCGTGCGAGCCGTCGGCCAGCGGGGCCGGCGCCCCGACCGACCGGCCCTGCAGCACATGCTGAGGGCCGGTCCCGGGTTAGCCCGGGTGGAGAAAGGGCGGGGTCTATCCTATTCTTTACATCCTTTTCACATTTCCATTTCCATTTGCATCCACAAACAGGCAGGTTTTTATGCATGACAATCGGTCACTTCTAAATGTCCGTACAAGTTGGCGAACCTCCAAAAACTTTTACCGTCCGTACAAGTTTGCGGAACTATTTGAAGGTGCAGAATTAGAGATATCGATACTTGAAATGTGTATATTCTAATTATCTTCAGATGGACTATTTTCGACGAGTCGTGACGAATTACCTCTATTCATGGAACTTATTGCTCAACAGAAAAAAAAATAGTATTGTCCCCTCCCAAACTTGAACACACGAATGGCCAGTTGGAATTAAATGTTAACGTTTTTCGTCTGGAGTTCAGCATAGGAGTATGTGCGAAAATAGCAAGAGGTGGCGACAATGGCAACACTCACACATTTTGCCCTTGGCATTGCTAAAACGTCCAGCCGTTTAGTGAGCGGTGCTTGATGTGAAAGCGGGTACTGAAAGTTTTGGGACGATATTGGCGGTAGTTTACGAGATATTGCGAAATACGCGAGGGAGCAAAACACAATACTTTCGTGTTAGTCACTAGTCCAATAACAAATGGTCAGGCCGCAATTTTACTGAACTGTATTTGGCTTTCTCCTGGCGCTGACAACGCTGATGCACGCGCGCTTTATTTTACATGGATCCAACCATGCAGCCCTAACCCGCGCCGTGCTGGGGAGGGGGCGTTTGTATGTGCCTCCCAACATTTTAGGAAATGCAAGGAACAAACGGGAGAGCCAGAGACGTGCTAGCTAGAGACGTGTGACTGATACCACAGTGTTTATCTCGTCGAGATGCGTCTCCCCATATGCAACATGCCCAACCTGGGTCACCAAATGACCTTGACCTGAGGTCATACTTTGAACTTGACCCGATCCGGTCACCATAAGTATGGTTTAGATCATCTTGATGAGCCAAACACGATGGCGTTACAAGTATTGCCATATATTTTTTATGTAAAAAGTAATGCGCGAACAACTTTTGGGAAGAAAATGCCAACATGACCTTTGGTTACCTCTGGAGCCTAAACTATTGACCTTATATACAATTCTGAGGACACCTAAGCGATAGCATTTTTCAAGAGCTTTCGATTGCGTTTCTCCGTTTGTTCCAAGCTATCATAGTTCACGCGATATTTGGGGCGTTTCTAGAGCGAAGTAAGAGTTCCAGTTAGCTCTTCGGTCGCAGGAGGCCGCCGCCGCCGCACCGCCCGCTGGGGAGACTGGTATTCACTTCTGAGGGAGGAGATCAGACGCCGGTGTGCGTTGGGACACGCGGATGTACCGCTGTGTTGCGTTGGGACACGCGGATGTACCGCTGTGCTGCGTTGGGACACGCGGATGTACCGCTGTGCTGCGTTGGGACACGCGGATGTACCGCTGTGTTGCGTTGGGACACGCGGATGTACCGCTGTGTTGCGTTGGGACACGCGGATGTACCGCTGTGTTGCGTTGGGACACGCGGATGTACCGCTGTGTTGCGTTGGGACACGCGGATGTACCGCTGTGCTGCGTTGGGACACGCGGATGTACCGCTGTGTTGCGTTGGGACACGCGGATGTACCGCTGTATTGCGTTGGGACACGCGGATGTACCGCTGTATTGCGTTGGGACACGCGGATGTACCGCTGTGCTGCGTTGGGACACGCGGATGTACCGCTGTATTGCGTTGGGACACGCGGATGTACCGCTGTGCTGCGTTGGGACACGCGGATGTACCGCTGTATTGCGTTGGGACACGCGGATGTACCGCTGTATTGCGTTGGGACACGCGGATGTACCGCTGTATTGCGTTGGGACACGCGGATGTACCGCTGTGTTGCGTTGGGACACGCGGATGTACCGCTGTGCTGCGTTGGGACACGCGGATGTACCGCTGTATTGCGTTGGGACACGCGGATGTACCGCTGTGCTGCGTTGGGTTGTGGTGCGTGTGCTTATCTGCGAGTCGATTGCGATGCATGCCATTATACGTTCTGTGTTTCACTAAGTCCTAAACTTGGAAAATTTGACCTTTGATGACCTCTGGTGACCTCAATATTGACCTGAGTGAAAATGTCACAAGCGTAGGAACAAGGGAGCGAGAGGCCATGGCCGCCCCACTTTACGGTTATTTTTTGCTAACAATATTTGGCTAAATTATCCAGATATACCTCAAAAAGTTTCTTCTTCTTCTTCTCGAAAGCAATATATTTCGATAACATAGACACGCATTTTCAGTATAGATTGCGAAAGTGGCGCAAAATTCGAAAATGGCGCATGTTACGATATTGTGTGCTTCGTGGGAGCAATCTGGCACAGAGGTAAGACATTTGATTTATGTGCCGGGGACCGGGGTTCAAATCCCTCGGCGGGCCTCTGAAAAACTCGTCCCCCCCCATATCCCTAGGAACAGGGTGAGAGTTCCAGTTAGCGCTTTGGTCGCAAGAGGACATGGTGCTTGGTCCACTACATTGTGTGCTTCGCAAGAAGAATAGAAGTGAGCTGTAAAAAGCTAAGAACTTGATTAAAACAATTATTTATAAAATTAGTAGGTATGTACAAATGTAATGATTATCTCATCATTGCTTACACATCTATAATACTATTGTCAGTGGCGAAGGGTTCGTTCGCTGGTCCAGTAACGCTGCTTTTTATCACATGCTTACATATGAAGCTTCTCGACACAGCGCTACGTTTTCTGACACAACGCTGAATGACAGAACAAAACATCTAATATATTCAGCAGGAAAGTCCTCACAACGAGCGTCTCAAAGCACTTGTATCGTATCGTGCCGATGTGTCCGAACGTGTCACGCGCTCAACATCTGCCGGTCTGCTTGAAACATCTCGATGTAGACTTGAGTCGACAAAGATGACCGTGCCCGTGCGTTCTGTGCGGAAGTGGAACGAGCTCAACTGTGATGTTCGTGGCAATAGCCGTGTGCGGTCTTTTAAGAAGAGCGTGAAGGGTAGTCTTACTGTGTAGCTCGCTCCTCGTCAGATTTTAGGTTATTTTAGCATTTACAGTTTATCGCATGGCGTCTTTTAATGTGTTTATATGCTTGTATCACTCTCATGTCATCATCGTTTTTATCCACTCTTATGTGTATGCTTTTACATTTTGGCAGATGCGCATGTATGACGCTGTGGTCTAACAGCCAGTGTTACATTGGATGCCACTAAGAAACGCAATAAATAAATAAAAAACCAGAGTACGCAGTAAGTGATTTCTCGACATGGCCTTTAAAACTGCTATCTCAGCGCTAAAAATCACATTATGGAAGTGACATGGTTTCCTTTAAACACCGTATTGACACCGAGCTGCAAAATATCACGTACTACCCCCCCCCCCCCCTCCCACACACACACTCGAAAGGTTCGATGTCATGGTGTGTCCGTACACGTTTTGAAACCGTGGCGATGCCACTGGCGGTGCCTTACGGCAACATGCTATTGATTAACATGTGTTAGTGAGTAAACGCGCCTCTGCCGCCCCGCCACTGGATGCTCTACTTGTCGCTGGTTTATGGCACCACGTGTAGATACTTCATCTCTCACGCCCACGTGTCCCACGTGTCCGATGTCCCAGTTCCCGCGACCACGTGCGATTTCGCGCACGAGGGCCGGGACGACGTCGCGACACGCGGGCCACCAGACTCCGCCGACGCGACTTCGACGTTGTCGCGACTCGGTGCTGACTAGTGGTGCCAGTTTCAGAAAATATTTGTCCAATGTCCGACCGATGTCCAAGACCATGGTCAGATGTCCGTCCGAAACTGTCCGAAAATCATTGTTTGTCCTAAATTTGTCCGAAAGCAGAAAAAGTGTCTAATATGGAATGTAAAACATCCAGTGTATCGTTCGTTTAATAAACAAAGTAACTAAGTGATTTTCGCGACAAGCCATCCTTGGGCATTGTATGTCCGAAAATGTCCAAAGAAATATGATTATGTCCGTCCGAAAACCGAATCGGTCTTCTGACAAATTCGGAATTCCGAAAATGTTTGTACCAATTGGCACCACTAGTGCCGACGTGACATCGGCGCTGTCGCGACTCGCCGATTACGCGACTGACGCAGTCGCCGACGTACCCGAAGTGTGCAGCTAGACTTTCAACGCCGCCACTCAACGTTCTATTGTCTTCTTCCGCATCTGTATCGCAATAGAATCCTTCGCTCTTCAACAAGCGTTTCAACTCTATCGCCGCCGATGGTCCTCCGGAACTCTATGAACAATGTTCACGAACATGTATCTAGAAAGAACAAAAAAAAACATTACAAAAATCTCCTTGGCGTCCTTTCACTTACATGCCTGTGGATATTACGTGCATAATCAAACACACTTCAGAGTGAGAAATATTTGCATATCTTATATTTCTGGCAACGATTCAAAACAACCTTATATTTTCCTGCGGCCCCAACCAGAAGCCATCCAACCTATTCTGATTCACTACCCGACCAATCGGCCACCCATCTGTCTGGTGGACCTGTCCGACCTGCCGTAAACCACTCTGACTTGCACGCGGCCGTATCTCTTGTTTTACATTCCGCACGGGCGACTTACAGCAGCGGGGAGGAGCACGTGATTTGGTTTGTGTCATATCTCACGGAGAGAGTGGTGTCTGGGTGTCATGTGTTAGAGGGAGTGGTGTCTGGGTGTCATGGTGTCTAGGTGTCAGGGAGTGGTGTCTGGGTGTCATTGTGTCTAGGTGTCAGGGAGTGGTGTCATGGTTTATAGGTGTCAGGGAGTGGTGTCTGGGTGTCATTGTGTCTAGGTGTCAGGGAGTGGTGTCATGGTGTTTAGGTGTCAGGGAGTGGTGTCTGGGTGTCATGGTGTCTAGGTGTCAGGGAGTGGTGTCATGGTTTTTTGTGTCAGGGAGTGGTGTCTGGGTGTCATGGTGTCTAGGTGTCAGGGAGTGGTGTCTGGGTGTCATGGTGTCTAGGTGTCAGGGAGTGGTGTCATGGTGTCTAGGTGTCAGGGAGTGGTGTCTGGGTGTCATGGCGTCTAGGTGTCAGGGAGTGGTGTCATGGTTTCTAGGTGTCAGGGAGTGGTGTCTGGGTGTCATGGTGTCTAGGTGTCAGGGAGTGGTGTCATGGTTTCTAGGTGTCAGGGAGTGGTGTCTGGGTGTCTAGGTGTCAGGGAGTGGTGTCTGGGTGTCATGGTGTCTAGGTGTCAGGGAGTGGTGTCATGGTTTCTAGGTGTCAGGGAGTGGTGTCCGGGTGTCATGGTGTCTAGGTGTCAGGGAGTGGTGTCATGGTTTCTAGGTGTCAGGGGGTGGTGTATGGGTGTCATGGTGTCTAGGTGTCAGGGAGTGGTGTCTGGGTGTCATGGTGTCTAGGTGTCAGGGAGTGGTGTCATGGTTTCTAGGTGTCAGGGAGTGGTGTCTGGGTGTCTAGGTGTCAGGGAGTGGTGTCTGGGTGTCATGGTATCTAGGTGTCAGGGAGTGGTGTCATGGCTTCTAGGTGTCAGAGAGTGGTGTATGGGTGTCATGGTGTCTGGGTGTCAGGGAGTGGTGTCTGGGTGTCAGGAAGTGGTGCCTGGGTGTCATGGTGTCTAGGTGTCAGGGAGTGGTGTCTGGGTGTCATGGTGTCTGGGTGTCAGGGAGTGGTGTCATGGTGTCTAGGTGTCAGGGAGTGGTGTCTGGGTGTCATGGTGCCATGGTGTCAGGGAGTGGTGTCATGGTGTCAGGAAGTGGTGTCGGATGTCATGGTGTCTAGGTGTCAGGGAGTGGTGTCTGGGTGTCTAGGTGGCTAGGTGTCAGGGAGTGGTGTCTGGGTGTCAGGGAGTGGTGTCTGGGTGTCATGGTGTCTGGGTGTCAGGGAGTGGTGTCTGGGTGTCATGGTGTCTAGGTGTCAGGGAGTGGTGTCATGGTTTCTAGGTGTCAGGGAGTGGTGTCTGGGTGTCATGGCGTCTGGGTGTCAGGGAGTGGTGTCTGGGTGTCATGGTGTCTAGGTGTCAGAGAGTAGTGTCATGGTTTCTAGGTGTCAGGGAGTGGTGTCTGGGTGTCATGGTGTCTGGGTGTCAGGGAGTGGTGTCTGGGTGTCAGGAAGTGGTGTCTGGGTGTCATGGTGTCTGGGTGTCAGAGAGTGGTGTCTGGGTGTCAGGAAGTGGTGTCTGGGTGTCATGGTGTCTAGGTGTCAGGGAGTGGTGTCATGGTTTCTAGGTGTCAGGGAGTGGTGTCATGGTTTCTAGGTGTCAGGGAGTGGTGTCTGGGTGTCATGGTGTCTGGGTGTCAGGGAGTGGTGTCTGGGTGTCAGGAAGTGGTGTCTGGATGTCATGGTGTCTAGGTGTCAGGGAGTGGTGTCTGGGTGTCATGGTGTCTGGGTGTCAGGGAGTGGTGTCTGGGTGTCATGGTGTCTAGGTGTCAGGGAGTCGTGTCTGGGTGTCATGGTGTCTGGGTGTCAGGGAGTGGTGTCTGGGTGTCATGGTGTCTAGGTGTCAGGGAGTGGTGTCATGATTTCTAGGTGTCAGGGAGTGGTGTCTGGGTGTCATGGTGTCTAGGTGTCAGGGAGTGGTGTCATGGTTTCTAGGTGTCAGGGAGTGGTGTCTGGGTGTCATGGTGTCTAGGTGTCAGGGAGTGGTGTCATGGTATCTAGGTGTCAGGGAGTAGTGTCATGGTTTCTAGGTGTCAGGGAGTGGTGTCTGGGTGTCATGGTGTCTGGGTGTCAGGGAGTGGTGTCTGGGTGTCATGGTGTCTAGGTGTCAGAGAGTGGTGTCATGGTTTCTAGGTGTCAGGGAGTGGTGTCTGGGTGTCATGGTGTCTAGGTGTCAGGGAGTGGTGTCATGGTGTTTAGGTGTCAGGGAGTGGTGTCTGGGTGTCATGGTGTCTAGGTGTCAGGGAGTGGTGTCATGGTGTTTAGGTGTCAGGGAGTGGTGTCTGGGTGTCATGGTGTCTAGGTGTCAGGGAGTAGTGTCATGGTTTCTAGGTGTCAGGAAGTGGTGTCTGGGTGTCATGCAGTGGCGTATTTAGAAATCAGCCAAGGGGGGCACATGCTTTTGGAGCACAATTCATGTTTTGAGTCTTGTCTTACCAGGGGCGTCGCCACCGGGGGGGGGGGGGGGGGGCAAGTTCGCTCGGAAAGTGATGAAAAAAAAAATATCAACAAATGCAGGGACCGGCACCACCACCGCCACCACACAAAATTTGGTTGGCACCGCACAAAGCCCGGCCAACATCTGGCAGCACCGCACCAGGCCCGGCAGCCTGCCCGCATATCTACTTTATTCTAGCCTTAAACTCTTAAAATAGGAATAGACAGAAAAGAAAAAGCATGCTTGATGGCATAGCACATGTCCAAATGAGAAGGTTATCTATGGATGATTTGTGGATTGCTAATGATTTGCTATAATTTAAAGTCCCATTGTAATATTCAAAGAGGTATAGGTAGACAATGCTTATTTTGTTCAAGAACCATATAGATAATACGTATAAAACCGCTTGAATTATCAGTTAAAAACTTTGTCCTGGTTATCTTGAAATTTACACACAAATGGAGTCCGTGCCGAATGGACGCATCATATTCTGGAGTGTGACTTCGGCGCCAAGGGGGGGGGCATGGCCCCCATGGCCCCCCCTTAAATACGCCACTGGTGTCATGGTGTCTGGGTGTCAGGGAGTGGTGTCTGGGTGTCATGGTGCCATGGTGTCAGGGAGTGGTGTCATGGTGTCAGGAAGTGGTGTCGGATGTCATGGTGTCTAGGTGTCAGGGAGTGGTGTCTGGGTGTCTAGGTGGCTAGGTGTCAGGGAGTGGTGTCTGGGTGTCAGGGAGTGGTGTCTGGGTGTCATGGTGTCTGGGTGTCAGGGAGTGGTGTCTGGGTGTCATGGTGTCTAGGTGTCAGGGAGTGGTGTCATGGTCTCTAGGTGTCAGGGAGTGGTGTCTGGGTGTCATGGCGTCTGGGTGTCAGGGAGTGGTGTCTGGGTGTCATGGTGTCTAGGTGTCAGAGAGTAGTGTCATGGTTTCTAGGTGTCAGGGAGTGGTGTCTGGGTGTCATGGTGTCTGGGTGTCAGGGAGTGGTGTCTGGGTGTCAGGAAGTGGTGTCTGGGTGTCATGGTGTCTGGGTGTCAGAGAGTGGTGTCTGGGTGTCAGGAAGTGGTGTCTGGGTGTCATGGTGTCTAGGTGTCAGGGAGTGGTGTCATGGTTTCTAGGTGTCAGGGAGTGGTGTCATGGTTTCTAGGTGTCAGGGAGTGGTGTCTGGGTGTCATGGTGTCTGGGTGTCAGGGAGTGGTGTCTGGATGTCATGGTGTCTAGGTGTCAGGGAGTGGTGTCTGGGTGTCATGGTGTCTGGGTGTCAGGGAGTGGTGTCTGGGTGTCATGGTGTCTAGGTGTCAGGGAGTCGTGTCTGGGTGTCATGGTGTCTGGGTGTCAGGGAGTGGTGTCTGGGTGTCATGGTGTCTAGGTGTCAGGGAGTGGTGTCATGATTTCTAGGTGTCAGGGAGTGGTGTCTGGGTGTCATGGTGTCTAGGTGTCAGGGAGTGGTGTCATGGTTTCTAGGTGTCAGGGAGTGGTGTCTGGGTGTCATGGTGTCTAGGTGTCAGGGAGTGGTGTCATGGTATCTAGGTGTCAGGGAGTAGTGTCATGGTTTCTAGGTGTCAGGGAGTGGTGTCTGGGTGTCATGGTGTCTGGGTGTCAGGGAGTGGTGTCTGGGTGTCATGGTGTCTAGGTGTCAGAGAGTGGTGTCATGGTTTCTAGGTGTCAGGGAGTGGTGTCTGGGTGTCATGGTGTCTAGGTGTCAGGGAGTGGTGTCATGGTGTTTAGGTGTCAGGGAGTGGTGTCTGGGTGTCATGGTGTCTAGGTGTCAGGGAGTGGTGTCATGGTGTTTAGGTGTCAGGGAGTGGTGTCTGGGTGTCATGGTGTCTAGGTGTCAGGGAGTAGTGTCATGGTTTCTAGGTGTCAGGGAGTGGTGTCTGGGTGTCATGCAGTGGCGTATTTAGAAATCAGCCAAGGGGGGCACATGCTTTTGGAGCACAATTCATGTTTTGAGTCTTGTCTTACCAGGGGCGTCGCCACCGGGGGGGGGGGGCAAGTTCGCTCGGAAAGTGATGAAAAAAAAAATCAACAAATGCAGGGACCGGCACCACCACCGCCACCACACAAAATTTGGTTGGCACCGCACAAAGCCCGGCCAACATCTGGCAGCACCGCACCAGGCCCGGCAGCCTGCCCGCATATCTACTTTATTCTAGCCTTAAACTCTTAAAATAGGAATAGACAGAAAAGAAAAAGCATGCTTGATGGCATAGCACATGTCCAAATGAGAAGGTTATCTATGGATGATTTGTGGATTGCTAATGATTTGCTATAATCTAAAGTCCCATTGTAATATTCAAAGAGGTATAGGTAGACAATGCTTATTTTGTTCAAGAACCATATAGATAATACGTATAAAACCGCTTGAATTATCAGTTAAAAACTTTGTCCTGGTTATCTTGAAATTTACACACAAATGGAGTCCGTGCCGAATGGACGCATCATATTCTGGAGTGTGACTTCGGCGCCAAGGGGGGGGGGGGGGGCATGGCCCCCATGGCCCCCCCTTAAATACGCCACTGGTGTCATGGTGTCTGGGTGTCAGGGAGTGGTGTCTGGGTGTCATGTCCTATCGAACGAAGCACGGCCTGATGCGCTTCGCGGAACATTGGTCGCCATTTTGTCGAGAGGCGTTTGCGGCGGATAATGCGCGGTGTGGTATGACGTCACGGTGTGGTATGACGTCACGGTGTGGTATGACGTCACGGTGTGGTATGACGTCACGGTGTGGTATGACGTCGCGGTGTGGTATGACGTCACGGTGTGGTATGACGTCACGGTGTGGTATGACGTCGCGGTGTGGTATGACGTCACGGTGTGGCATGACGTCGCGGTGTGGTATGACGTCACGTTGTGGTATGACGTCACAGTGTGGTATGACGTCACGGTGTGGTATGACGTCACGGTGTGGTATGACGTCGCGGTGTGGTATGACGTCACGGTGTGGTATGACGTCATGGTGTGGTATGACGTCGCGGTGTGGTATGACGTCACGGTGTGGTATGACGTCGCGGTGTGGTATGACGTCACGGTGTGGTAAGACGTCACGGTGTGGTATGACGTCACGGTGTGGTATGACGTCACGGTGTGGTATGACGTCACGGTGTGGTATGACGTCACGGTGTGGTATGACGGAGCGCCTGTACGACTCATGGTCAGTTGCATGGGCGTCGAAAGTGTGTGGGGGGGAGGACGAGTGTGTTATCCGAAAATGTTTGGGGGGACGCGTCATCCTCCTAAACATTTACGGATGTTTTACATTACGTCTATGGACGTTCCATAGACATAATTGACTTCAGGATGCCATTGCCCACGTCCCCCCGTCCCCCCCCCCCCCACACACACACAAAACTTCGGACAGGGTTGGCGCTATTGGTCAGATGAGAGGGGAGAGAGGAGAGGAGGAGACCGAGAGAGGAGAGGAGGAGACCGAGAGAGGAGAGCGGAGAGGAGGAGACCGAGAGAGGAGAGAGGAGAGAGGAGAGGAGGAGACCGAGAGAGGAGACGGGGAGAGGAGGAGACCGAGAGAGGAGAGAGGAGAGGAGGAGACCGAGAGAGGAGAGAGGAGAGGAGGAGACCGAGAGAGGAGAGAGGAGAGAGGAGAGGAGGAGACCGAGAGAGGAGAGAGGAGAGGAGGAGACCGAGAGAGGAGAGGAGGAGACCGAGAGAGGAGAGAGGAGGAGACCGAGAGAGGAGACGGGGAAAATAGACATAGGTGTCGGAACGACCCAGGTCTTGATGTCCATCATGGCTGAAGGCGCGAATTTTGTCGAAGAGAAATGATTTTGTGTTTCAAAAGGGAGACTTTATGTCGGATATTAATCCTGCATTTGTGAACAGAAACTATTACTTGCGATATATTCATATAGCTTGGTCACGAATTGGTAGTGCATGCGGACACATCGTTGCAAACTCAAGACATAAATGATGTATGAACGAGTAGGAACATATCGAGACACAAATGGTCCTTTCGATTTCTGTCGGATTAACATCTCTGTCGAAAATTACACCAGTAGCATAGCATATATCAAGCATTCCCGATATATGGGACAGCGTAGCCACCAGATAGCAGGATCCTTGTTTATTTTTCCTCGGTAGAAATGAGTTAGACAACATATTAGCTTGAAGTGCAGTTCACAGTACCTTGCTGTGCCACCATACTTGGATCGTAGATCATGTTATTTAGCCGTAAAGCAATGCCGTCCAAGCTTATCATGATTACTAAGGATGTCATTTTGATGAGAAATTCAGCCCAAAAACTCCGCCCGGCAAGGACTTTTGATGAAAAAAACACAGACAACTTCGCTATGCTCGATTTCGGCTCTTGGAAGTTATTTTTGTATTCTTCATATACGTTTTCTTTATTTATCAATTCAAGTCGGCTAACTGAAATAAACGTACGCCTTCAATTGAGAACTTATTGGGCTTATGACTGCACTTTCCACTTCTTTCATTCAGAAGATCCGACCAAGATGAGCTAACCGAAACCTCTGGGCCCTTGAACCCAAAAAATACAATTAAAATGGTGCCCACTCCACCAATACGTATATAACGTTACCTACATCAGTATATAACTGCTGCAACGTTTATGCCTACCAACGTTACAGCAGCATGACAACATGACATCATGACATCATGACATATCCTTGTTCCATGTCCGACGCGGTTACGAGAAAATTACGCCATGTGTGTGCAGTTTGTGTAACAAATGGTGTCATGTTCACCGACTACCTCGCTGATTCAGGAAATCCAGGAGACCGTGTCCGTCTCAGTGCTTTGCGTCCTTCAGTTTACTTGACTCGTGACTCGTGACTCGTGACTCGTGACTCGTGACTCGTGACTCGTGACCGCCATACGTTTACTGATGAGTGAATGCACCTGAATGTCCCTACAGCTGTTATTGGAAGCGAGATAAGTTTACATCTTTAAAAAGATCTATGTAGTGATTGGTGGGAAACAACTAGGTCATTTCACCAGCTGATCTTGAGAAACCCTCGCTCTGGAGCAATACCACCGTATCACCCAAACTGTCACGACTTAATCACCTCCCCCTCCCCCCTACATCCCCGTTCGATTTCGCCACTGCAAACACCACCCCTCCCCCCCCCCACCCTCCCCCTCACCAGCCTCTGAAAGGCAGCCAGTTGGCCCGATCCCACCACTGCACTGTATGGATAATGAGCTCCCCCCGCTCAGACCGATCCCACCACTGCACTGTATAGATAATCAGCTCCCCCGCTCAGACCGATCCCACCACTGCACTGTATAGATAATCAGCCCCGCCGCTCAGACCGATCCCACCACTGCACTGTATAGATAATCAGCTCCCCCGCTCAGACCGATCCCACCACTGCACTGTATAGATAATGAGCTCCCCCGCTCAGACCGATCCCACCACTGCACTGTATAGATAATCAGCTCCCCCGCTCAGACCGATCCCACCACTGCACTGTATAGATAATGAGCTCCCCCGCTCAGACCGATCCCACCACTGTATAGATAATCAGCTCCCCCGCTCAGACCGATCCCACCACTGCACTGTATTGATAATCAGCCCCGCCGCTCAGACCGATCCCACCACTGCACTGTATAGATAATGGAGCTCCCCGCTCAGACCGATCCCACCACTGTATGGATAATGAGCTCCCCGCTCAGGACCGATCCCACCACTGCACTGTATAGATAATGAGCTCCCCCGCTCAGACCGATCCCGCCACTGTATGGATAATGAGCTCCCCGCTCAGACCGATCCCACCACTGCACTGTATAGATAATGAGATCCCCCCGCTCAGACCGATCCCACCACTGCACTGTATAGATAATGAGCTCCCCCGCTCAGACCGATCCCACCACTGCACTGTATAGATAATCAGCTCCCCAGCTCAGACCGATCCCACCACTGCACTGTATAGATAATGAGCTCCCCCGCTCTCAGACCGATCCCACCACTGCACTGTATGGATAATCAGCTCCCCCGCTCAGACCGATCCCACCACTGCACTGTATGGATAATCAGCTCCCCCGCTCAGACCGATTCCACCACTGCACTGTATGGATAATGAGCTCCCCCGCTCAGACCGATCCCACCACTGTATAGATAATGAGCTCCCCCGCTCAGACCGATCCCACCACTGCACTGTACGGATAATGAGCTCCCCCGCTCAGACCGATCCCACCACTGCACTGTATAGATAATCAGCTCCCCCGCTCAGACCGATCCCACCACTGCACTGTATAGATAATGAGCTCCCCCGCTCAGACCGATCCCACCACTGTATAGATAATGAGCTCCCCCGCTCAGACCGATCCCACCACTGCACTGTATGGATAATGAGCTCCCCCGCTCAGACCGATCCCACCACTGCACTGTATGGATAATGAGCTCCCCCGCTCAGACCGATCCCACCACTGCACTGTATGGATAATGAGCTCCCCCGCTCAGACCGATCCCACCACTGCACTGTATAGCTAATGAGCTCCCCCGCTCAGACCGATCCCACCACTGCACTGTATAGATAATGAGCTCCCCCCGCTCAGACCGATCCCACCACTGCACTGTATGGATAATGAGCTCCCCCGCTCAGACCGATCCCACCACTGCACTGTATAGATAATCAGCTCCCCCGCTCAGACCGATCCCACCACTGCACTGTATGGATAATGAGCTCCCCCGCTCAGACCGATCCCACCACTGCACTGTATAGATAATGAGCTCCCCCAGCTCAGACCGATCCCACCACTGCACTGTATGGATAATGAGCTCCCCCGCTCAGACCGATCCCACCACTGTATGGATAATCAGCTCCCCCGCTCAGACCGATCCCACCACTGCACTGTATGGATAATGAGCTCCCCCGCTCAGACCGAACCCACCACTGTATGGATAATGAGCTCCCCCGCTCAGACCGATCCCACCACTGCACTGTATAGATAGTGAGCTCCCCCCGCTCAGACCGATCCCACCACTGTATAGATAATGAGCTCCCCCGCTCAGACCGATCCCACCACTGCACTGTATAGATAATGAGCTCCCCCGCTCAGACCGATCCCACCACTGCACTGTATAGATAATGAGCTCCCCCGCTCAGACCGATCCCACCACTGCACTGTATGGATAATGAGATCCCCCGCTCAGACCGATCCCACCACTGCACTGTATAGATAATCAGCTCCCCCGCTCAGACCGATCCCACCACTGCACTGTATAGATAATCAGCTCCCCCCGCTCAGACCGATCCCACCACTGCACTGTATAGATAATCAGCTCCCCGCTCAGACCTATCCCACCACTGCACTGTATAGATAATCAGCTCCCCCTCTCAGACCGATCCCACCACTGTATAGATAATGAGCTCCCCCGCTCAGACCGATCCCACCACTGCACTGTATAGATAATGAGCTCCCCCGCTCAGACCGATCCCACCACTGCACTGTATGGATAATGAGCTCCCTCCGCTCAGACCGATCCCACCACTGCACTGTATAGATAATCAGCTCCTCCGCTCAGACCGATCCCACCACTGCACTGTATGGATAATGAGCTCCCCCCGCTCAGACCGATCCCACCACTGCACTGTATGGATAATGAGCTCCCCCGCTCAGACCGATCCCACCACTGCACTGTATAGATAATCAGCTCCCCCGCTCAGACCGATCCCACCACTGCACTGTATGGATAATGAGCTCCCCCGCTCAGACCGATCCCACCACTGCACTGTATGGATAATGAGCTCCCCCGCTCAGACCGATCCCACCACTGCACTGTATGGATAATCAGCTCCCCCGCTCAGACCGATCCCACCACTGTATAGATATTCAGCTCCTCCGCTCAGACCGATCCCACCACTGCACTGTATAGATAATCAGCTCCCCCGCTCAGACCGATCCCACCACTGCGCTGTATGGATAATGAGCTCCCCCGCTCAGACCGATCCCACCACTGCACTGTATGGATAATGAGCTCCCCCGCTCAGACCGATCCCACCACTGCACTGTATAGATAATGAGCTCCCCCGCTCAGACCGATCCCACCACTGTATAGATAATGAGCTCCCCCGCTCAGACCGATCCCACCACTGCACTGTATAGATAATGAGCTCCCCCGCTCAGACCGATCCCACCACTGCACTGTATGGATAATGAGCTCCCCCGCTCAGACCGATCCCACCACTGCACTGTATGGATAATGAGCTCCCCCGCTCAGACCGATCCCACCACTGCACTGTATAGATAATGAGCTCCCCCGCTCAGACCGATCCCACCACTGTATAGATAATGAGCTCCCCCGCTCAGACCGATCCCACCACTGTATAGATAATGAGCTCCCCCGCTCAGACCGATCCCACCACTGTATAGATAATGAGCTCCCCCGCTCAGACCGATCCCACCACTGTATAGATAATGAGCTCCCCCGCTCAGACCGATCCCACCACTGTATAGATAATGAGCTCCCCCGCTCAGACCGATCCCACCACTGCACTGTATAGATAATGAGCTCCCCCGCTCAGACCGATCCCACCACTGTATAGATAATGAGCTCCCCCGCTCAGACCGATCCCACCGCTGTATAGATAATGAGCTCCCCCGCTCAGACCGATCCCACCACTGTATAGATAATCAGCTCCCCCGCTCAGACCGATCCCACCACTGCACTGTATAGATAATGAGCTCCCCCGCTCAGACCGATCCCACCACTGCACTGTATAGATAATGAGCTCCCCCCGCTCAGACTGATCCCACCACTGCACTGTATAGATAATGAGCTCCCCCGCTCTCAGACCGATCCCACCACTGCACGGTATATATAATCAGCTCCCCCGCTCAGACCGATCCCACCACTGCACTGTATAGATAATGAGCTTCCCCCCGCTCAGACCGATCCCACCACTGCACTGCATGGATAATGAGCTCCCCCGCTCAGACCGATCCCACCACTGCACTGTATAGATAATCAGCTCCCCGCTCAGACCGATCCCACCACTGCACTGTATGGATAATGAGCTCCCCCGCTCAGACCGATCCCACCACTGCACTGTATAGATAATGAGCTCCCCCTGCTCAGACCGATCCCACCACTGCACTGTATAGATAATGAGCTGCCCCGCTCAGACCGATCCCACCACTGTACTGTATGGATAATGAGCTCCCCCGCTCAGACCGATCCCACCACTGCACTGTATAGATAATCAGCTCCCCCGCTCAGACCGATCCCACCACTGCACTGTATGGATAATGAGCTCCCCCGCTCAGACCGATCCCACCACTGCACTGTATAGATAATGAGCTCCCCCGCTCAGACCGATCCCACCACTGCACTGTATGGATAATGAGCTCCCCCGCTCAGACCGATCCCACCACTGTATGGATAATCAGCTCCCCCGCTCAGACCGATCCCACCACTGCACTGTATGGATAATGAGCTCCCCCGCTCAGACCGATCCCACCACTGTATGGATAATGAGCTCCCCCGCTCAGACCGATCCCACCACTGCACTGTATAGATAATGAGCTCCCCCCGCTCAGACCGATCCCACCACTGTATAGATAATGAGCTCCCCCGCTCAGACCGATCCCACCACTGCACTGTATAGATAATCAGCTCCCCCCGCTCAGACCGATCCCACCACTGTATAGATAATGAGCTCCCCCCGCTCAGACCGATCCCACCACTGCACTGTATAGATAATGAGCTCCCGCGCTCAGACCGATCCCACCACTGCACTGTATAGATAATGAGCTCCCCCGCTCAGACCGATCCCACCACTGCACTGTATAGATAATGAGCTCCCCGCTCAGACCGATCCCACCACTGCACTGTATGGATGATGAGCTCCCCCGCTCAGACCGATCCCACCACTGCACTGTATAGATAATCAGCTCCCCCGCTCAGACCGATCCCACCACTGCACTGTATAGATAATCAGCTCCCCCCGCTCAGACCGATGCCACCACTGCACTGTATAGATAATCAGCTCCCCCGCTCAGACCTATCCCACCACTGCACTGTATGGATAATGAGCTCCCCCGCTCAGACCGATCCCACCACTGCACTGTATGGATAATGAGCTCCCCCGCTCAGACCGATCCCACCACTGCACTGTATGGATAATGAGCTTCCCCTGCTCAGACCGATCCCACCACTGCACTGTATAGATAATCAGCTCCTCCGCTCAGACCGATCCCACCACTGCACTGTATGGATAATCAGCTCCCCCGCTCAGACCGATCCCACCACTGCACTGTATGGATAATCAGCTCCCCCGCTCAGACCGATCCCACCACTGCACTGTATAGATAATCAGCTCCCCCGCTCAGACCGATCCCACCACTGCACTGTATGGATAATGAGCTCCCCCGCTCAGACCGATCCCACCACTGCACTGTATAGATAATGAGCTCCCCCCGCTCAGAACGATCCCACCACTGCACTGTATGGATAATGAGCTCCCCCGCGCAGACCGATCCCACCACTGCACTGTATAGATAATGAGCTCCCCCGCTCAGACCGATCCCACCACTGTATAGATAATGAGCTCCCCCCAATCAGACCGATCCCACCACTGCACTGTATGGATAATCAGCTCCCCCCGCTCAGACCGATCCCACCACTGCACTGTATAGATAATGAGCTCCCCCGCTCAGACCGATCCCACCACTGCACTGTATAGATAATGAGCTCCCCCGCTCAGACCGATCCCACCACTGCACTGTATAGATAATGAGCTCCCCCGCTCAGACCGATCCCACCACTGCACTGTATAGATAATGAGCTCCTCCCGCTCAGACCGACCCCACCACTGCACTGTATAGATAATGAGCTCCCCCGCTCAGACCGATCCCACCACTGCACTGTATGGATAATGAGCTCCTCCCGCTCAGACCGATCCCACCACTGCACTGTATAGATAATGAGCTCCCCCGCTCAGACCGATCCCACCACTGCACTGTATAGATAATGAGCTCCCCCGCTCAGACCGATCCCACCACTGCACTGTATAGACAATGAGCTCCCCCGCTCAGACCGATCCCACCACTGCACTGTATAGATAATGAGCTCCCCCGCTCAGACCGATCCCACCACTGCACTGTATGGATAATGAGCTTCCCCGCTCAGACCGATCCCACCACTGCACTGTATGGATAATGAGCTCCCCCGCTCAGACCGATCCCACCACTGTATAGATAATCAGCTCCCCCGCTCAGACCGATCCCACCACTGCACTGTATGGATAATGAGCTCCCCCGCTCAGACCGATCCCACCACTGCACTGTATAGATAATCAGCTCCCCCGCTCAGATCGATCCCACCACTGCACTGTATGGATAATGAGCTTCCCCGCTCAGACCGATCCCACCACTGCACTGTATGGATAATGAGCTCCCCCGCTCAGACCGATCCCACCACTGTATAGATAATCAGCTCCCCCGCTCAGACCGATCCCACCACTGCACTGTATGGATAATGAGCTCCCCCGCTCAGACCGATCCCACCACTGCACTGTATAGATAATGAGCTCCCCCGCTCAGACCGATCCCACCACTGCACTGTATAGATAATCAGCTACCCCGCTCAGACCGATCCCACCACTGCACTGTATGGATAATGAGCTCCCCCGCTCGGACCGATCCCACCACTGCACTGTATAGATAATCAGCTCCCCCGCTCAGACCGATCCCACCACTGCACAGTATAGATAATGAGCTCCCCCCGCTCAGACCGATCCCACCACTGCACTGTATAGATAATCAGCTCCCCCCGCTCAGACCGATCCCACCACTGTATAGATAATCAGCTCTCCCGCTCAGACCGATCCCACCACTGCACTGTATAGATAATGAGCTCCCCCCGCTCAGACCGATTCCACCACTGTATAGATAATGAGCTCCCCCCGCTCAGACCGATCCCACCACTGCACTGTATAGATAATGAGCTCCCCCGCTCAGACCGATCCCACCACTGCACTGTATAGATAATCAGCTCCCCCCGCTCAGACCGATCCCACCACTGCACTGTATAGATAATCAGCTCCCCCCGCTCAGACCGATCCCACCACTGTATAGATAATCAGCTCCCCCGCTCAGACCGATCCCACCACTGCACTGTATAGATAATCAGCTCCCCCCGCTCAGACCGATCCCACCACTGCACTGTATAGATAATCAGCTCCCCCGCTCAGACCGATCCCAACACTGCACTGTATAGATAATGAGCTCCCCCCGCTCAGACCGATCCCACCACTGCACTGTATGAATAATCAGCTCCCCCGCTCAGACCGATCCCACCACTGTATAGATAATGAGCTCCCCCGCTCAGACCGATCCCACCACTGCACTGTATGGATAATGAGCTCCCCCGCTCAGACCGATCCCACCACTGCACTGTATAGATAATGAGATCCCCCGCTCAGACCGATCCCACCACTGCACTGTATGGATAATGAGCTCCCCCGCTCAGACCGATCCCACCACTGTATAGATAATCAGCTCCCCCGCTCAGACCGATCCCACCACTGCCCTGTATAGATAATCAGCTCCCCCCGCTCAGACCGATCCCACCACTGCACTGTATGGATAATGAGCTCCCCCGCTCAGACCGATCCCACCACTGCACTGTATAGATAATGAGCTCCCCCGCTCAGACCGATCCCACCACTGCACTGTATAGATAATGAGCTCCCCTGCTCAGACCGATCCCACCACTGCACTGTATAGATAATGAGCTCCCCCCGCTCAGACCGATCCCACCACTGCACTGTATGGATAATGAGCTCCCCCGCTCAGACCGATCCCACCACTGCACTGTATAGATAATGAGCTCCCCCGCTCAGACCGATCCCACCACTGCACTGTATGGATAATGAGCTCCCCCCGCTCAGACCGATCCCACCACTGCACTGTATAGATAATGAGCTCCCCCCGCTCAGACCGATCCCACCACTGCACTGTATAGATAATGAGCTCCCCCGCTCAGACCGATCCCACCACTGTATAGATAATCAGCTCCCCCGCTCAGACCGATCCCACCACTGCACTGTATAGATAATGAGCTCCCCCGCTCAGACCGATCCCACCACTGCACTGTATAGATAATGAGCTCCCCCGCTCAGACCCATCCCACCACTGCACTGTATAGATAATGAGCTCCCCCCGCTCAGACCGATCCCACCACTGCACTGTATAGATAATGAGCTCCCCCCGCTCAGACCGATCCCACCACTGCACTGTATAGATAATGAGCTCCCCCGCTCAGACCGATCCCACCACTGCACTGTATAGATAATCAGCTCCCCCCGCTCAGACCGATCCCACCACTGTATAGATAATCAGCTCCCCCGCTCAGACCGATCCCACCACTGCACTGTATAGATAATGAGCTCCCCCCGCTCAGACCGATCCCACCACTGCACTGTATAGATAATGAGCTCCCCCCGCTCAGACCGATCCCACCACTGCACTGTATGGATAATCAGCTCCCCCGCTCAGACCGATCCCACCACTGTATAGATAATGAGCTCCCCCGCTCAGACCGATCCCACCACTGCACTGTATGGATAATGAGCTCCTCCGCTCAGACCGATCCCACCACTGCACTGTATAGATAATGAGCTCCCCCGCTCAGACCGATCCCACCACTGCACTGTATGGATAATGAGCTCCCCCGCTCAGACCGATCCCACCACTGTATAGATAATCAGCTCCCCCGCTCAGACCGATCCCACCACTGCACTGTATAGATAATCAGCTCCCCCCGCTCAGACCGATCCCACCACTGCACTGTATGGATAATGAGCTCCCCCCGCTCAGACTGATCCCACCACTGCACTGTATAGATAATGAGCTCCCCCGCTCAGACCGATCCCACCACTGCACTGTATAGATAATGAGCTCCCCCGCTCAGACCGATCCCACCACTGCACTGTATAGATAATGAGCTCCCCCCGCTCAGACCGATCCCACCACTGCACTGTATGGATAATGAGCTCCCCCGCTCAGACCGATCCCACCACTGCACTGTATAGGTAATGAGCTCCCCCGCTCAGACCGATCCCACCACTGCACTGTATGGATAATGAGCTCCCCCGCTCAGACCGATCCCACCACTGCACTGTATGGATAATCAGCTCCCCCCGCTCAGACCGATCCCACCACTGCACTGTATAGATAATCAGCTCCCCCGCTCAGACCGATCCCACCACTGCACTGTATAGATAATGAGCTCCCCCGCTCAGACCGATCCCACCACTGCACTGTATAGATAATGAACTCCTCCGCTCAGACCGATCCCACCACTGCACTGTATAGATAATGAGCTCCTCCCGTTCCTCTCAGATACCGTTAGAGTGTCCGGCTCTGCCAAACGACAGAGAGGCGCAAAGCGGCCCCGGCACTGCCTAGGTGATCGTGCAGGGCTTTACGTCGTGTCTCGGTTCTAGGAATAGGGTCGGCGATGTCGGTGTCTGTGGCCGCGGGTTTGCCGGCGGGGAGCGCTCAGTGCCGCGGCCGAGCCCGTTGTCGTGTTCCACCTGATGCTTCAGCGGTATATGCATATTGAGCGGGGGCGGGATGGCCAGAATATGCTAAAGGTGTGGTGGCGGGGAAGGGTAATATATTCGTGTGTGCTTGGTATACATACTATGGCCGTTCAAGTCAACAATATGAGTAGATGCATATACAATAGTATTTAAATACAGTTAGAACCAACGCGAATTTTGTGAAATAGCATTACAAATATGGCACCTGGCAGGAGAGGGCATGCTATGTTTTTAGCTCAGTCATTTTTTTTTATTATTTCACTCGCTCTTCGAGCAATACTAAAATAACTTCGAGAACTGATGCGC
This sequence comes from Chirona hameri, assembly GCA_036785665.1. Taxonomy (NCBI): domain Eukaryota; kingdom Metazoa; phylum Arthropoda; class Thecostraca; order Balanomorpha; family Balanidae; genus Chirona; species Chirona hameri. Next base: position 132,553 of record JAXIVJ010000671.1, on the reverse strand, counting down.
TTTTGTGAGATAACTTGACAATCGTGTATTTAGCAACTGTTGGTCTGGTATTTATAGCTATTTCATACTTTACTATTCTGCATTATCTATGAATATGGCTCAAAACGACGAGTCGAGCCATATCGATTATGGCTCGAAATGACATCAGTTATTAGAACATCCAACTAATAAAAGGCCTGAGTTCCAAGTATATACCTGTTTTATGCTTCTTTCCTTGGCTCAACCACTTCCACCTATCGTTTGCATTGCAGGTGAAACAAGGAAATGTTGCTCAATTCCAATTGTGACAAATTTGTATCAATGCTATCCAAAAGGAGCACATATTTCAAAGATATGCTGCTTCAGCTTCACTTAACTTTATGGCTTTTGCGCTAAAAAGTTAGGAGCTTCATTCATTTCTTGTTTTCGGGTAGCGGCACAGACATAAACTTTCGCACATAAGCATTTCAAGCCCACAGATCGACGCATCCGTTTGAAGTAAATGGAAGGTGTGTATTCGTCCTCATTTGGAGGTAGCGGCGCCGGCCATGACTCAAGGGTGGCTATCAGCTTAAGTGCAGCACAAAAGGCGAGCAATAACATGAAAGGTAGACAGTAAAAATTGATCACCATAGAACGAGGGCTCACAATCGCGTATTGATAGAGAGTTATTGTCACGAATACTGCTAAAATCTACGATTGTTGCGCCAGTATGTTGCACACGCGACGTTAAATGCGAGAAGAGAAACAAATGTGTATTGACTTAGTATGTCTACAATCTCATCATTTTGCACTGTGTTTGAAGGAAGCAAATTGAATACAAATATATACATTTACATGATATTTATTCATGAGCAATGAGCATTGATCGGAGCATATTATCATTGTGTCGGAGATCGGAGCATGTTATGGTAGTCTGTTATCATTGTGAGAGCCTACTTAACACTGCTCATCAACGCCGCTCTAATCAATCAACGCTGCTCTAATCAATCCACGCCGCTCTAATCAATCAACGCTGCTCTAATCAATCAACGCTACTCTAATCAAGCGCGGTTCAAGGTCAACGAAAGTGGAGCAAGTTCGGCCATCCAACAAGTTAGCATTGTTCAACATGGAAAGGAAAATACTTGTGTGATATTCACTTCAGCTAACCTCGATAATGCCCAAGAAAAATCAACATATTGTTCGTTGAACGACAATCTGGTTTGCCCCATGACGTCATTAGCCTGATACAATTGACTATTACTGCGGTTCATGTGTTGATATGCATGATAACAGAACAGGCATACTCGAGGTCATTCTTTGTATGTTTTATTGATTATTCCCATTTTATCCCGTTTCTCCGCAAATAAGTAATAACCAAAGTAAAAGAGCACAGTTAGGATGTCGATGTTAGCTCATTAACATAGCCATGACAAATGACAAGAATTTAATGAGCGATGTAAAAGTTCCAAGGACGCTGCAACTGAATATGTCCCGATGGCTTAACAATACAGCATCAGCAAAATACGGCGAAGAATAAGTCTTTATCTGCTACTCAGAAGCCTTTCTCCAAACAGTCGGTTTATCCGATATTGGAGAGCAATCAGAGCGAGCTACCAGATGGAACTCTGCTGATAACATCTTCATGAATCCCAGATTCGAATGCGAGAGGATCCCTCGGCAATCGTAATTATTTTACCCACCCAAATCCACCGCGCGGAAGACCTTGAATCGACAAATTTACTCCGCAACAACGCCGACATTCGGCAGCTTTATCAGCTCACGGCCCGCTCGTCCTTGAGTTGACGCGGCCCCAATAAAGCCGTCTAAACTGTCTCCATTGAGACCGCGCCTCGCCTCGATATCGGCTCGATTTCGTCTTATTCAGCGTCGATTCGAGCCATCCCCACGCGGAGGACCAGGGTAGAATTACTGCACGTGGATTGTAGTCGGTAGACCGACCGGCGAAAATCCGTGAGGTTTTACTGAGCGGGACGCTTACACGCGATTTTATGGCTGTCCGAGCCCCGAGTGGACTACAAAAGATACGTCCGATTTAGGCGACCGAAACACGGATGGTGGAAGAGGCGACGCCGCGACGGGCGCCGGAGAGACGGGGCACTTCGGGGTGTGGCAGGAACAGAGATGTACGAGGAGCCTGGATGGGTCTCGTGTCCAGGCATGAAGAGGTGAAGCCGGATAACATAGGTTATGGTGCTGGATTCCGAAAACGGCGGTCAAACATCGGCATGATGTGCTTAAAGGCTACTAGTTATCCGTCCAAAAAATGTACAAAATATGGGCTTGGCGAAGTTTGTCTAGAAGCTGAAAATATAAAACCGATAAAGTCGAACATTTCGGTACCGATTGGACTCACTTATGTAGACTCAATCACTTTAACTCGTCTGTTTAATAGCATTTCAAACGAAAACAAATCATCATTTTAACCGAGCGCAATTCATAAGTCGTATAGCGAAAAAGTAAAATGACTGCTTCTAATATCCTTATATAAATATCCGCGCCTCGCCGATATCGAGGCGAGGCGCGGTCTCAAGAAAGAACTCAATCATGATGAATACGGCCAGTGCCTACGCCCACAGGCCGTGGACTTAGAATATCTAAAAATGAAAGGAAGACCTAGTTACACTATTGTTACTTACGTTTGTCGACATAAGGATATATATTCTTTCCACTCTTGTTCACTGCGTCGCCAGGTGTTTAGTGTTCCAGGGACAAGTGTTTGTACGTGTAATGTGATGATCAAGACCCTGCATAAGAAAACACTGTCTTCTACGTTTTTACAGATGTAAAAGACCATGAAGGCTCACTAACATTGGTTGCTATTTGCACTTTGTGATGCGCCGCTTTTTCGAAACAATCTTTGTGCATACAAAATAGGGCGGCATACCTTACCAGTGCGACTACTTTCCCTTTTCACTGACTCGTCGAAATATGAGCCAATTGTTTAACCAAATAAGACTTCTCCCCAACACCCGTCCATTAGCTTCTGTGTATTTGAAGACGATTTATCCATGGTCCACAACACGCAGAGGAATTGTGTAGTTATGAAGGTGAAAATGAAATGAATCGGGATAAGGCAACGCGAGCCTCTTGCTTCAAGGAAATAGTTGACCTTGTAACATTTTTTTCCCGACACGATTTGATTATATTTTGAAATACGATTTATTTTTATATTGTCAAAAATGGCCATACATCGCGAAGATTCAGGACAGAAGGTCGTAAATTATTCATTTTATCAAAACTATATCCATACTCTCTTAGTCAGAGTCCTGACGTCACGCGAATGAAAAAAATGGCTCAGCCAATCAGATTCGAAAGAAATCGCGTAAGGATAGAATCGCATTAGAAAAGTGCCAACCGGCGGCCGGCGGTTCGCATGCTAGCACCAGCTGTAAGCTGATTGGCTGATGGTATATCCTCTGCCCGGGCTACCGACAGCACCGCATTCTTTTGTCAGCACCGCATTCCTTCGCCAAAAAATCAAATATATTCGGCTGGAGAGTATTTCCTGTCAAGAAAACTTGCAGATAGGGGCTTCCCAACACGTGCTACAAAACTGCTATCTCAGTTCAAAACCCATGTTGAAGGTGAACCATGTCCTTTAAGCAAGCTGCATCAGTGAATCAATTAAAGTAACAATCTACAGTCTAATCTACAATCTAACTGTATGCCTATGTACCGTTCAATGGGCAACAGAGTAAGTAACGTGTTATAGGTCGATATATTTAAATACGATAGGAAAGCTAGGAGCTTGGGAAGAAGCCGATTTTGTTTGATACCACAAATCTACCACAACAACGCTTTAAAAAAATAGTATTACAACTCGCCTCACACCGACACGTGACTTGCCACATCACACTCGTATCACACGTCACCGCTCACGTCATATTCATAAACGAAGAATGTGTGGTATGTTCCACCACGAGCTAACGGTGCACACAGAAGGCAAAAGGTGCCACGTGACTCGAAAAATCCACAGTCGCGCCTACACGAATTCCATCGTGCGGTATGCTGGCGTGACGAAAGGCCGCAATAAAAGGCGAGGAATTCTCGCTCGCAGAGGTTTGTGGACAAACTTGGCGCGAGAGCGCGTCACGAGGCATCGCTAACAAGAGCGCTAAAACCAATTAGTCAAAGTAAATTTGACATCCTATTAGAGCGGTCCTCACGCAGCGATTCTTGATCGAGAGGATGAGTTTGAGAGAGATGAGTGCCAATGAGTTTGAGTGCATAACCAATAGCACATATACATGTGAGTTTGAGTTATAGAATGGAGAACGTACTCTTTGACAAATGCTACCATTTCTTGATGATAGTTCTTTTTTTTTGCTGTGCCCTTATAGTGAACATTATTTTTGCAGTGATATTTTGTGTTTGAGAAACCAGCAGCATTGATATATGACCGAGTTACGCGGAACATTTTTGCAATTCGCAAAACATTGTTTCGCACTTAACCAGAACCTCAATTTGCACCGCTGAACGTGGTATACAGCTTCATGTGAAAATACAAGTAGGTTTAGTGTATTTTTTTACTTGGGGATTATTTTGCGCACACTTTTTAGTGACTGTTTTGTGTGTTATTTTCCATGTGCGACGCTGGCGTTTTTCCCAACATATAAGTACTTCTCGCAATATATAAGTATGAAGGGTCTGCGTGATTCATGTGCGGTCTTACAGTATCCACACATTTGCTAAGACATCCTTTTGCAGTGTGTCTTTTTAATTTATTTCATTTATCGCCGAACAATAGGTATTTGAGTGAAATATTGACCAATTGGAGATAAGCGATCCTGCAAAGCTTTTCACAGCTGTTAAGCGCTCGAATAAATTTTAGGATTTGATGACACATGCTTTCTATTAAGTGACATTTTCCCCGATTTTCCCTCTCACGTACATACATAATCCTAAAGGCAATCAATTGTGGTCGTCTTAAGCACTTCTTTTAACCAATTGCACCATTTGCATGCAAAACAAATTTGCCTCTTCTGATAAAGATAAGCATATCCCCAGCTACCCAGAGCTCCGAGCTCAGACTCAGAGCCCAGAGTTCCGCCACGCTCCGGAAATTGGGGGGGGGGGGGCAGAGGCATTCTGAAGTCGATTCTTTCCATGCAACGCCCATAAGCGTAATGTTAAAAGTTATTGGGGGGGGGGGACACGTCCCCCCGTCCCCCTGTGGCGGAGCCCCTGCCAGCCACTGGTCTTAATCCGCGCCGTGCCGGGTAGGGGGGGGGGGCGTTTAGACGCCTTCCTAAGGTTTTTCGAGGATAGCAAGAAAACGGCGGCGCTGCGCGCCGCCGTTTTTGGCACAGCTGTCCAGGCATCAATTTTGCACATTATTTAAAAACAAATACCTCGGGTTATCTCAGGTCAGGTTACCAGACCAGGTCACGTGACCCCACCTCCAAAAATGTTTCCGGTCGTACCACAGCCACAGTTTTTGGCCGATCGATTTCGTACTTACAGGATTTCATAAGGGCAATGGTACCTAAAACGCGTTGATCTCGTTTTTTTTTTGTATGTCGGTGACCTAAGGTCGGGTCAATTTCTTGACCTCCCCATTATAAGTCAATGGGGAAGTAAGCAAATGCTTCCTATTCTGAAGATACGAATTATATCAGCCCAATTCCTTCTGGATCATAGGCCTCATTCTTGAAGTTCCAGGTGCAATTTTTGTTCAGTGACCCCTACAAGGTCAGATGAGGTTATCAGAGGTCACCACATTTTTTTTGCCAATAACTTCGACAAAATCAAGATAGAGAAGTGAAACTGGCACCATTGTGTTTGTCTCGTCGAGACACGTCTCCCAATGTGCAACATAACCTAATTGGGTCACCACTTGACCTTGACCAGAGGTCAAATTTCTAAGTTACCCTAACCTGGTCGTCATGCATATGATACGACGCGCTTCGACAAGACAAACACGATGGCGTCAAAATTATTTCCCTATCTTTGTTAAGTACACGCTCACCTCGGGTGCGCTCACCGAATGCGGTGCTGTAGTGAAAACTGTTTTGCTAAAAAATAGCCTTTTTGACATTTGATGAGCTCTGGAGCCTCAATTATTTACCTGATCTAAAATCTGAGAACACTTTTACGTTGCTTTTTCAAAGAGCTTTCCATTTTCCATTGTTGTTTTCTGTTTGTTCCTAGCTATCATAGTTCCTGTGATATCTTGGGATTTCTGGAGCGAAGTCCTAAAACTTGAAAATCTGACCTTTGATGACCTCTGGTGACCTCAATATTGACCTGCGAGAAAATGCCTAAAATAGTTTCAAAATACATTTTAGCGAACTATCGAACGATGTTTTTGGTGTTTGTCCACGTTCCATAGGAGCCGAGATAGAGGGGGGCGTCAAAACGCCCCCCCCCCCCCCGGCAAGGTGGCGCCGAGCACCGGCACGGCGTGGGTTAAACAGATACTTGAACAATGTGTACTAAACGCTTGTTTTTCAAGCCCATTTATTTCCCTTGATAACACATACCTGCGTATCTATCACATTCCAGATATCAGAACTCCCAAACAATATCACGCACCTCAAGTAGCTCAGAAACCTACGGCTAACTAAAAACTCCAACAACAAACGAAAAAGTTCGCTGCAGCCGAAGCGAGGTTCTGAGGAAAAAGTCCTCAACCTCTCCGCGGAAAGCGTGCCTAACCGCCTACCTCAACGCGGCAGCTGCAGCATTATCCACGAGAGTTTTCTCCTGGTTATCTGCCGAGATCGGACACTTGGCGTGACCAGACCAGCTGATACCCCCCCCCCCGGCCCCCGCCCCCGGGTCCGGAGAAGACCGCAGTCAAGCTCTCAGAGTGCCCCCCCCCCCCCACTAGACGCAGGATGAACTCAGTTACAACTAACTACACACAGGAGAGTGGAAATTGAGGGCTCGGCTGTAGTGGACGCGTTTTGCCGGGCAGATGTGACATATAACTGCGCACACGCGTCAGAGATCCCGAGGACCTGATGATCAATAACTGAATGGTATATTGGTAGTTGGTACCAACACAATACACACTGGAACTGCATTAATCTGTAATCAGAACAGCCAAGTTATCAGATAGGCGAAAGACTCGAACGCTTCCCAAATTTCGAAACGCTTCTCGCATTGCTAAATGCTAAAATCATGATTGCCTGGTATGACTTCTTACCACAGGCTTCAAGTCAATAATGTGGTAGACCATCAATACTTGCATGGTTAGGCCAGGGGTATAGCTTCTCCAGAAAAGTTCGGGAGGGGGGAAATACAAATTTGAGCTGGGAAAAATACATCGCTTAAAGATAAATATTTACCTTCTCCCACAAAATGGAGTTATTACTTGAAATCGATAGACGAGACCAAAATGTATTGTAAATTTTTCACATTTTGCATATAACAATTCCTACCGAGAGATATTTCAAGTCATATTGATAAGTGACCCACGCTTATAAGTTATTACGACCAGTACTTGCAAGTACTTGGTAACGAATTTCGAATTCCGGGCTTGTCTCGTATTGTTTTTTGACAAAATTGTATTGGAAATATGTATTGCACTTCACGGGTCGAGCTGGCCCTATGGGCCATGGGCCGGGCCTCAACTTTAAGAAAATCACGGGCTCTGGACGGGCCTGGGCTGATAATGTTGAAGTGATGCGCGCAAGCTCAGGTCAGAGCTTATACATATTTTAACCAGCAGTTCACTTCCACAGCAACACACTGTTGTTGTGTCTGTGGCTTTTTTTGGGTTAGCATAGTTGGTTCATTGTTTCACATTCATAGTATACAAGTCAATATGCAAGGATAATTATTGCAAATTTTGTGAACATAATGATATATGAACGGGCCGGACCGGGCCAGGACCTCAATATTATGAATTTGACCGGGCCTGGTCCGGGCCTGGGCTTGGTGTTCATGAGCCTGGGCCGGGCCGGGCTAGGGGTTGGTGGGCCCGTGACGAACACTGGTTGCGACCCTCAATTTTTGAAAATTTGTTCATTTGTTTTCAACATTAGGAGTTTTGTATAGTTTTGTCTCTGGCTGTATACAATACTATGCTTTAGCTTATCATGACAAATAATCATTTAGAAGAAACAAATAAACACACAATGAACAAACTGGCAATTCAATCGGAAGTTCACTTGGGCACGCAACGGCGACCTATTTAGTGTCGGTGATTTGTTTCAGGGACCGATCAGAGACGTTATCAAAAGAAAGAAAAGCGAGTCGCGCTTCCAAATATGTCGCGCTTCCAAATATGTCAAATATGTCGCGCTTCCAAATAGTGAAGGAAAACACCGATCATGAACTCCGAAAGAAGTATATGTACTTGCTTGTTAAATCACCCACAAAACAATTTTCGAAATATAAAAAGTTGTGATTTCATTTTAAATTGAGACTCGATCAATTTGATACCATACACGATGCATAAGAAATGATAAGATAATGCAGAAAAGTAGATCAAAAGGTGAATATTTCCCTTTAAACTATGTAGGTACCATCACAATCCACAAAAATACAGATTTCCCCCGGATTTGTCCTATTTCCTCGTCCAAATGGGGGGGGGACTGAAGCCAAGTTGGGGGGGGGGGGGCTCAACTGAATAGGATCCTACGCCCCTGGGTTATACCAATTCCTCTACGCACCGTTCCGTCGATGGCGTGGGAAAACGGCGCAACAAATTGCAACGTCATCTGTTTGACGAGCGTAATCTCGTTGCAATCCGCTGCCCCATCGGCTGCGCACACCGATTTCGACAAAGCGTTCTATCAGACCAGACAAGCGTTTGGGCAATGAGCTGACAGGCGATTTAAGTTCTGCTGGTATGCAGAGGCTGTAAGACATATGCTTCGATGGGACAGCTAAGGTGGCATTAATATATCAAGCTACTGAAGACTCAGTAAGTGATGCATCCAGCAATGCACCGTTTCCATGGGATTATCGTAATATGGATTTTTCCCACGCTTAAATCGTTGCCACGTGCCGAACTACACGAGTGTTCCCACCCTAATTTGACCGTGAGATTCTCGCGCTACCTCAGTGCAGTATCGCTGCCATTTTCACGTGCCTGGGTCGGCACGGGTCAAAGCAATCTTCGCTCCCACGCGCCGCTCGCCGTCGATAGAACAAGGCATATTTGCCAGGAGTCGCACTTTCGCCCGCGGCGGAGTATCAATCCGCCGCGCTCGACTTTGGTCGCGGCGTAGCAACCTGCCCAAAGCCGCGTAGCTGTAATCGCCGCGTAGTTCGCATTCTCGCCGTGTGTGGCGCTAGAGCGGGCGGGCGGCCGGCAGATTTCAGTCAGTCGTGATTGGAGCTCGTGCGTTGGAGGGTGCTGCTGAGCTGTCCCGTGTTTTCGGAGAATGACTGCCGCGCGCAGGTAGTGCGATGGAGGTGCATTGTTGGAGGATAGGATGGACCCTGTGTGTGTGCCTGGCTGCGGTCGTCACCCCCGGAGCCGCCCTCACATGTGACTGGACGGGAAGGTGAGGGAACGCACAGGTGCATCGGTAGTGACCGTGATTTTGGATTGCCGATGGTTATGTTCTCGCGTCTATGTTTGCGTGGCATCAGGTTAAACGCATCCATTGTACCCGTTCGATGGATGCATTACATGCACAATAATCGTGATTTTCCGTGCGTATTGCGGGGGCTTCCCACAGCACTGCATTGGTGGAAATGAATGAGGCCCGCTCAACTGGCATCGCTTGCACGACTCGCTGACATCACATTTTCGTTTTCGCTTAAATCCCTGATTTGAGTTTGGGTGATTTCTGAGAGATTTCGCTCAGTTTATAGTTGCATTGATCTCGCGGTAAGGAGCCCAGTGCCCACTGCCCACCACTAAGCGCACAATGCGCATTTTACATAACATGGTGGCAGAAACTATAAGCGTCATTCATTCGCGATTCATATTCCCACGCTTGCCCCATGGAAGGCCATTGAGGGTTGCAATATAAATGCACATGAGCGTCTGTTGAAGGCTGCAATAGAAGTGCATATTATTATTGTCAGTACTTCCCAACATTTCGAGGTTCGAAGGTTTGAACTTTATCAAGTTATTTGATTCACATAAAACTGAACATATTGTTGCATGCATCCACTTACCACCATGAGACATTTTCACCAGCGTGCCCTCTCGCCGCTGCTCGCCGTGCGTGTATGAACATCACTATCGGTGGTGCAGCGGGACGCTTTTGGGTCAAGGCGAGGCCCTCCGCCGCCGTCCATCCACGGCTCCACTCGTGCCGAGCACGTGCACGATGCAAGGATGCACGGTGCAAGGTGCAAGGCGGGACATTTTTCCTGCTGCGGGCGACAGCGGCCCACTCGGCTGTGTAGCTGGCTGCATTGTCTATCTCCTCATCTCTGGACACGCTGGATGGCCTTTTGCAACGGGAGACCGGGGCGGTCAAGTGGGAGACCCACCCGACCCGAGCCGAGCCAAGCTTGTCAAACACATGGCTCGGTGTCCTTGGTGTGGTTCTCGCACAGTCTGCGCCATTGTTCGCGAGGGTCCCACGGGTTTTACCATGGAGTCGGCGTTATGACACCAAGGATCAATACGTTGTACGGCGCGCACTAAGCCTGGTCGTAGCTGCGCAATTTCTCGCGCTGTGCAATCCTTCAACGCCATTCGGATCGCCCACCGACATGGCACGGATGGTTTTCACATCGCTCCGATGCCTCTCGGCTGTCACCCGCACAAATCCCCTCCATATGTGGAAAATACGCCAATCCCGCGTGCGCCGTTCAAATCCGGCCGCCGTTGGTTGGGCGTCGTCGGCGACCGTTTGGTGTTAGCGGCTTGCTGGCTGTGGCGTGTGCAAGTCTCCGGAACCGTGTGAACAGGTGACGAGAGACTGCGACGCGGAATGGGGCGGTAGCACCTGTCGAGCGCGCGCCGCGCCGCTCGCGCCACAAAACCGGAAAACTGATCGCAACAATAGGGATTGCGGTGGGATGAAGCTGCGGTTGCTATGCCAGTTCAGGTTGCTATGCCGGTTGTCATGACAGCTGTGATTTCTGGTCGGAGGGAAAGTGGGGTTCGGGTTGCGGGATGTTTGTTTTTGGACGACGAAAGTGATGAATTAGTTTTCTTTATGAGGTCGCGTTTGAGGATCAGATGCGGTCTTTTTGCCGGACTGCGATGATGCTGCGAATATCGGTTTCCCTCCAACAGGCCGAAAAAGCAGGACCGTGTAGTTGAACACTGTCATGCTGGTCGGGTAACTTGTCTCTCCCCTACACCCACCACCGGCGAAACGCACTAATACTGGGACAATGACTACTCGTGGAAATGACAACCGCCATGAGGCGTGGGCTGGGTGGCGCCGACTCCCGCTGCGCCTCGCCACTGGACCGGATGTCTCTTCGCCGCGAGCTGCTCTGTCAGCCTCAGATGATTCATTGATTATTCATCACAGGACGACTGATGAGTCCTGAGATAGTTCCGCTCGACGGCCGCCTGCCGCCCGTGGTACCGGCGCAACGGACGCGCTGAATTATGAAACGGGGGCTTCGGTTGAGTTGTGGCTCTAGTGGTGCGTAGTTTTGATTTAATTTTCTTGATGCATTACCTTCTGGTCGTTTGAAGTGTCAGCATATTGATCGCAGTGGAGGATCCAGGATTCGGTCAAGGAGGGGCCACGCAGCAAAGTGGGCCCCCAGGTCTTGGTGGTCCCCCTCAGGCCTTGGTGACCCCTTTCAAGCCTTGGTGGACCCTTTTTACCTTGAAGACAAATGTGGGCCAGAATAGACCATTTTAGTTCAAAATATGCATTTCACATGCCAAAATGGGCCTCTACAAACCAGAATTGGCCCTCTTCAAGCCAGAATGGTCCATCTGGAGGTCAGATTGGGCCTTCTAGAAATCGGACTGTGGCCTCTGGAGGTCAGGGTGGGCAAATTTACTTCCGAGTTGTTCGAAAACGGAGTGGAATTCGTTTCGAGTCACTTCGATTGGCTATGGGCCCCTCTGGCTATTGGGCCCCTTCGAGGCTCAAGGGGGGGGGGGGGGGGGAGGGCATGACCCCATACCCCTTCTGGATCCGCCACTGATAGATCGCAAGTCTGACAATGAAGTATTTGTAAAGTGAAAATGGTCATGCATTTATACAATAAATTAACAAAACCAACCACATATTTTACTGTGAATATGTGGTTTCACTATCTATCGTCTCGTGAAATCCCTGATTTAATTTACTGCCGGTATTCTTGCTGCTTTGTGGTAGGAACCATCTATCGAAGAATCGTCTTATCCTTACCTCCGCGTGGGAGCGTTATCTGTGCTGAAATTAGAATCCCAGGAATCGACTGCGAGCCGAAGATCAGTCCGCTGCAACTGCCAGTCTATCGAGGCTGCGATGAGCTGCTGCAAGAGATCAGTGAATCAGAGATCAGTTCCGTCTCAATTCAGTATACCAGACTCTGTTTGGCACCATATCCAGGCGGCTGTGCCTGTCTGTGCCGCTAGTCTCCGTTCAAGGTCTGGTCATTTGACCGCCGCCTAACTGCAGACAAATGAGTGGTCAAATGCCTGGTCAAATGACTGGTCAAATGACTGGTCAAATGACTGGTCAAATGACTGGTCAAATGACTGGTCAAATGACTGGTCAAATGACTGGTCAAATGACTGGTCAAATGACTGGTCAAATGACTGGTCAAATGACTGGTCAAATGACTGGTCAAATGACTGGTCAAATGACTGGTCAAATGACTGGTCAAATGACTGGTCAAATGACTGGTTAAATGATTGGTCAAATGATTGGTCAAATGACTGGTCAAATGACTGGTCAAATGACTGGTCAAATGACTGGTCAAATGACTGGTCAAATGACTGGTCAAATGACTGGTCAAATGACTGGTCAAATGACGGTCAACGCCGACTGGTCGTAGTTGAACTGGTGTGGATCCAATTCCCGTGGTTCGCGTCCATACAAGTTATCGTGTTAGAGATGTGTTTGATCTTTGCTGTGAAAGCCTCCCCGCACTCTCCTGTATGCCACGTAAGAACACCGGACGTACGAGCGCAAAATCACCGACAGTGCTCAGTCAGTGCGTCGCCATTAAACACGTCATTCAACTAAACACACTCCAACTCAACCAGAGAAGCGACATGCTGTTTACGGGGCTGGCTAAACCCCCGTGTAAATCCATTGGCTGGTACTGCGCCGTGCTCGGTCCTCGCCGGTACCGCGCCGTGGTCGGTCCTCGCCGGTACCGCGCCGTGGTCGGTCCTCGCTGGTACCGCGCCGTGGTCGGTCCTCGCTGGTACTGCGTCGTGGTCGGTCCTCGCTGGTACCGCGTCGTGGTCGGTCCTCGCTGGTACCGCGCCGTGGTCGGTCCCTTGTCCAGCGTCCTCCTCTGCTGATTAAATCCATTGGCTGGTACCGCGCCGTGGTCGGTCCTCGCTGGTACCGCGCCGTGGTCGGTCCCTTGTCCAGCGTCCTCCTCTGCTGATTAAATCCATTGGCTGGTACCGCGCCGTGGTCGGTCCTCGCTGGTACCGCGTCGTGGTCGGTCCTCGCTGGTACCGCGCCGTGGTCGGTCCCTTGTCCAGCGTCCTCCTCTGCTGATTAAATCCATTGGCTGGTACCGCGCCGTGGCCGGTCCTCGCCGGTACCGCGCCGTGGTCGGTCCCTTGTCCAGCGTCCTCGGCTGATATCGCACGGCCGCGCTATCTGGACAATACCCGCAAAAACTGGCGTATCGAACGCACGGCATGTGGACACGGGGCTGCCATATGCCAAACCGGTGCTGCCATATGGCGACGCGAGGTTTGCAGATGGATTCCTGTGGAGAGAGAACTGACTACCTGGCGAACCGCCGGCGGTTTTGGTCGTCACGAGGCATGGAAGAACATTGGCTAGAAAACCAAAGTGTTCGTATTTTTGCTCGTTTTTCTTTAATGGCTTGTCCGGTAAGATCAAGTCTTAATCAATACAAATATTATTCTACGGCAGACGGGTGAAATTATGACGTTGCTCTGCAGTGGCTCCTTCCATCTTCAAGGACTGATTTCAAAATGTTATTTCATTCGTGCAGCGGTGCAAAGTGAAGCTTTTAGCTCTTCATCCTCCGCAAACTCACCATATGTGTGCACAAGTCATCAGCGGAGCGAAGTGGCACTGTCCCGGCTGTCTCTCGCTCTCCCCCTCTCTCTCCATCGTTCTCTCGTTCTCTCGCTCCCTCCCTTCCTCTTCTCTCCCTCTCTGTCCCACCGTTCCCGGCTCTCATATATAACACTCCAGTAAAAATATCAATGAAACTATTTAATATTTTAGCATGTTCAACTCTGAATATTCCTTTCGTTTTACTTGAGCAATTCGGTAAGTCATGCCAACGATGTCCACCATTCACCAGCCCATTTACCAATTACCAGCCTGCTTACTTACCTCGGAAAAGTGCAAAAAACCTTCTGATGTCGACATATCCTCAAATCCCCGTAATCAATCAATCAATGCCTCCTACTCGCCGCCAGTTCAGTGACTCAAATCGACTAAATCAGGCCCCCGGAGGGCAGGGGGCGGCTCGCGGAGCGTGCGCTATCCTTGTGATCATTTCGTAATCACCTGCTCATCAGTTCCCTCTCCCGCCCTCTCCTGCTCTCTCCTATCCCTCCTATCCCTCCTATCCCTCCTGCCCCTCGCGGCCCCCTCCACCCGCTCCCAGTCCAGTTTTTCCGCCGATGGCGACACTAATTTGGTCAGAGGTTTTTCCCCAGTCGGTCGTTTTTCCGCCACTCGCGGCCGTCTGGACAACCGGCGGATCTCTGCGCGCCGCGACTGGCCCGCACGAGCCAACTCTAGGGGTAATTAGCTAGTCACGAACGCCGCGTGAATCTCAACAGGCGCCGCCGTCGCGTTTTCCTCGTTGCGAGGGCATTGTCTGGGAGGGAGGGGGGGGGGGGGGGCTGGGGAGGTGGCGAAGGGGGTGATTATCGTACAGGTGGCGTTTATGGCGCGCCTGTGACATCAGATAGGTGTAGGGGTAGACGTGTCGCCGACGGGGGTTCTGTGGTACCAGGGCCAGACAAGGCACAGTTACAATTAGCATTGCAAGTTTATTTGTCTGAATAAATTCGCAATTTAGCGGTTTTTCTTTACAGATGTCAGTATAAGTCAAACCCCGCCTCACTACAAATCGTGATTGGCAGTGCACAAAAGTGAGATATTTTTACCGGACTTTACGTTAGCCATATTTACACTCCGGCCTATTTGTCCATAACAGCGCGGCCCACGACAGCGAGTATATTCTCGGTATATCGCGAAATCCGCCGACCCACGCCCGTCTGTAGGTGTGGGCGTCGCCGCCCGGAAAGAATACACCCGCAGCCCACGACGACGCGTCGCCGAGCGTCGCGGCATCGGGCGTCGCGGAGCCGGCCTCGCCGCGGCGCTGCGGCGTATTTGGCGACAGGTGACATTTGCGGCGCAAGCCAGTTTGGCAGCCCGTTTAGGGACTGGCCGGCCTGGAACCGGATCCCGAGAGGCTTATTATATGCTTAATGCAGCCCGAGATCCAGTGACCAGCGAATGTACCGGGGAGGCGACATTGTACGGGCATATTCCACTGGTTGGTGATGCCAATACGCTGATGATTCCCATTCGTCTTATGATGATATACATAGGGAGATGATAGGTGATGGGGGGGGGGGGGATTGTCTGCCGTGCCTGCCCCTCTAGGGACTATCGGGAAGTCGGTAGCCACGCTGCAATCGCAGCCACGCGGCCACGCTGCTGTGTATGAACAGCGGACATTTGGGCAGAGTGCTTCAGTAGTTCCCATAGAAATCCTCGGGTCTCGGGCTGGCAAGTCCCGGGCTCTGTTTAAGCTGCACGACCTAGATGATGAGGTTGAGGTTGATAGACGGGGTTGATCAGTCTGGAGCAGACGGGAAGTCTCTGGCCTCCCTTGTCACCAAGGACTAGGGTTGATCAGTCTTGAGCAAACGGGAAGTCTCTGGCCTCCCTTGTCACCAAGGACTAGGGTTGATCAGTCTTGAGAACACGGGCAATCTCTGGCCTCCAGTGTTGGATTGTTCGTTTCATGACCTGGTCCCGGAGTACAAATCCACAGGTGGAGAGTAAGATTTTCTTGTTAGGAAAACTAACATTTTCATTTTTTGATAAGTATTTTACTTGGAAAGTAGAAACTCCTGATTTTAATAGATATTAAATCCTTGTGGGGAAATTTTCATTATATTTTAACTACAATGTCGGTAAGATTTGTATTTGTATTTGTATTTCGACATCAGCTGACCATTTCCACACATCATGGGCTATTACAGGGTCATTGTCATACATGGTAAGTACATATTGCAGCTTACGCTTTGTCATTTAAAAAGCATTAAAAAACATGTGTAAAAACGCTACCATAGAAGACACTGGCGCCTAGGTATTACTTTCGGCAGCCGCGCAATGCTCTCTAAACATTTTCTTTGCCAGTCTTGTGGACGAAGTGAGGACATCCGTAACATTAGAACCAAAATGACTGTTGAGCAGCGCCGCAGATCGATACACAAAATTTCGCTTCCCGTGATTCGTTCTGGGTTTGGGCAATGCCAGCTGGTCTGACTGTCGGGTACGACGGCCCACCACGTCTCGATTCAAAGTGAACTGACTAGCCAACATAGAAGGCTCACTGGTGGTAACAATCTTGTGTAGCATGCTCATGTCACAATACTCAATAAACCGTGCTGCCCCTAGCCAATCACACTGCTTCAACACGTCCGAGATGTGATCATATTTCCTACGTCCTGAGATTACTCTTGCCGCAAAATTAAATATCTTTTGAATTTTACCTATCCCCGTAACACTGGTCCCACCATACACTTGCACACAGTACCTGACATGAGAAAAAACCATTGCATCGATTAACCTGGGTAGTGTCCCTATAGGCAGCACCTGCTTGGCATGAAGAAGACCTACAAGAATTCCAAAACAACGATCCGCTATTTGCTGCACGTGTTGCTCCCACGACAGAAAACGATCCATGGTTACACCCAGATTTCTGACACTAGTCTTAGAATGGAGTATCTCTCCCATAAAATTTATAGACGTTTCACTTTCTAGACGCGACACTTGCCGCCTGTCGCCGCACACAATCAATTCCGTTTTACTGGCGTTTACCAGCATACCGTTCTGCTGAAACCATGTGGTCATTGTATCAAGAACCTCTTCGAGGCTCCTTTTCATCTCTTCTAAACGGCTCCGGGGACCGACAATACCAATTTGACTATCATCTGCATAACGGGCTTTAATAATTTTAAATCCATTAATTTCGTCGGGGATATAGCACGGCAAGTCGTTGCTAGCTACGTTATAGAGCAACGGTCCCAGACATGACCCTTGAAACGTTCCAATGTTGATTGGGAGAGAGTCCGAAAACGTTTCACCTACTTTTACCTGCTGAACATGTCCGCTAAGATAGCTTTCAAACCAATCTGAACTAATCTGTAATAATTCTAGTTTATTTAGCAACGTTTTATGGTCGATCACATCGAAACATCGACTTAAATCGATAAGCGTCAACAAACAAATCTCTGACCGATCCATGCCTTTCAGAATCTCGTCAGTCACTGATAAAAGCGCGGTACAAGTGGAATGATTTTCTCGAAAGCCATGTTGATCGTTACTGTATAAATGTTCTCTATTCAAATAATTGGTCAGCTGATTTAGAACAAGTTTTTCAACTACTTTAGTTATTGTATTATTGTTATACTTACTTATATTATTGTTAGTGACCGGCCTGAAATTTGATGCTATGCTGGGATCACCCTTCTTATGAAGCGGAATGACTGTGGCCCGTTTCCAGCTTTCTGGAACATCAGGTGAAAGAGAACAAATTTCCCGAAGAAAATGAAGAGAGCAAAATTATTTGGACCCAAAAAGTCCAGAAAATTGCAAAAAATCCAAGGCTGCTGGCCTCCCTTGTCACCGAGGACTAGGGTTGATCAGTCTGGAGCAGACGGGAAGTCTCTGGCCTCCCTTGTCACCAAGGACTAGGGTTGATCAGTCTGGAGCAGACGGGAAGTCTCTGGCCTCCCTTGTCACCAAGGACTAGGGTTGATCAGTCTTGAGCAGACGGGAAGTCTCTGGCCTCCCTTGTCACCAAGGACTAGGGTTGATCAGTCTTGAGCAGACGGGAAGTCTCTGGCCTCCCTTATCACCAAGGACTAGGGTTGATCAGTCTTGAGCAGACGGGAAGTCTCTGTCCTCCCTTGTCACCAAGGACTATGGTTGATCAGTCTTGAGCAGACGGGAAGTCTCTGGCCTCCCTTGTCACCAAGGACTAGGGTTGATCAGTCTTGAGCAGACGGGAAGTATCTGACCTCCCTCGTCACCAAGGACTTGACATTGCTGGTGATGGGCTATGATCCACAACTCCAGCTTGCTGCAGCTTCGTTCGCCCCATCACAGTCCTCCCACCTGTTACCCGTTTGACCACCGCTGTGTACGGGACTACGCTGCTTTCATGATACCAACCTGTTCTTTACGAAATACCGATCCAGCTCCGCGACCTTTGTCCTGATACTGCATCTTAGCTGTGACCCGTTCCTCCATAAGAATCAGACCATGGGCCGCTCTGTGATCCGCAGTCTGCCGCTGGGGTCCGGTTCCGCATGCTCGTATACTGCTAAAATCCACCGACACGAGCGAAACCAGTCTTGGCCACGAGCCCAGTGCTCGGGTCTGTTCTGAGCCGACGACTGGATTGTCAACTATTGTGCGGACTGGCCGGTCCTGGTTGTCTGTACCGGTCTCCGTCCGTCCGTCCGTCCGTCCGTCCGTCCGTCCATCCATCCGTCCGTCCGTCCGTCCCCGTCTCGTTCTCGTTCCGTCCGCCTGCCCGTCCGTCCGTCCGTCCGTCCGTCCGTCCGTCCGTCCGTCCGTCAGGAAAGCCTGACCATCGGTCGCGCACGGAGCCACGCCAAAGGCAGCGAAAAAAGCGCGCTGCCGCCGACCGGTTCCGCGTGGTCACGCGCAAAAACGGCGCGGACGAGCGGCTCATCCAGGGCCGGCGCGCGGCCGGCGTGCAGCGCCGCGTGCTGCCTCGCGACCTGGGAGCTGCCTCGCCTCGCGAGTGGGACGGGAACGGAACAGGACGGGAACAGGACGGGAACAGGACGGGAACAGGACGGGAACGAGACGGGAACAGGACGGGAACGAGACGGGAACGAGACGGGGACGGGAACGAGAACGAGAACGAGAACGAGAACGAGACGGGGACGGGGACGGGGACGGGGACGGGGACGGGGACGGGGACGGGGACGGGGACGGGGACGGGGACGGGGACGGGGCCGGGGCCGGGGCCGGGGGCGAGCTGTAGGAAAGGCGAGTGTAGGGCGTACGGCCAGGAGCAGATAACGAAGAGGAAGCGTAGAGGAAGCCTGCGGGTGTGTGCGGACCGCGTGCGGATCGCGTGCGAGACGCGAGCGGTGTGAAAGCGTAGGATGAGCGGAGGATGAGCGGAGGATGAACAGAGGATGAACAGAGGATGAGCGGAGGATGAGCGGCGTGAGAGCGTAGGATGAGCGGAGGATGAGCGGAGGAGGATGAGCGGAGGATGAGAGGAGGATGAACGGAGGATGAGCGGAGGATGAGCGGAGGATGAGCGGAGTACGATTGAGGAGAGTTAGGTGCGGGGAGAGATGGAGGAGGATGACGCAGGAGCGTGGTACGAACGGGGAAGAGCGATGTGCGTGCGAGGAGCGGGAAGGAGGATTGTCAAGGTGGGTGTCACTCCAAGTATCTATGATATGTCGTTCTGGCGTATACATGAAGCTGAAGTTGGGGTGAAACAAGTGTTATCCTTATGACTTTGTGGACATTAGTTTGCGATTTCGGGCCAAGGCTGTGTCGAAATCTTCGCTATTCCGCTCCAATAACCTTTCTCCGAAACTCTCGTCCTGATGCCCTCCCCTCTCACCCCATCTCCCCATTGCGTCTCAGACCGACTTTTTTCTTCACCACTGTCCCCTAAATTAGACACGCTTCTGCACACGTGGTGCGCCTGTGGCTGACTAGCCTAATAACTAGCTAATAACTACCCCTCGTCGACCACCGTCTGCGGCTAGGGGTGGCGGGCGACTAGCAGGTCCGCTGGCGCCAGCCCCGCCCCGGACCCGGAGCTGGAGCCGGGGCCGGACTCGGGGGGTCGGCTCCAGGGCCCGGAGCTGTCGTATCCGGGGCCGTCACGCGCCAGTCAACCAAGAAGGCCCATCAACAACCCACAATTACGAGGAGATAAAAAAAACACCGGTAAATAGCCGGTTTGCTGCGGAGTGCGGCCAGCCGGCGTTTGCTGGTGGCTGCCGAGTGACGAGAGTAAATAGATCGCTATCGGCGGCGGCGAAGCGACAGTTCTGTGTCTGCGTGTCGCAGTCTGCGGTCTGCGGTTATCGCATCTGAAGAGGGTCGTTGTGCTGACTGCTGGTGGGTTGTGTCAATACGGCGTACCAACTTGGTTGTTTGCAAACCACAGACGCTCTGTGAAACCTGACAGAGGCTCTGTGAAACCTGACAGAGGCTCTGTGAAACCTGATAGAGGCTCTGAAATTGGTCATCTATAGAGGCGCCGACGGTTTGTACAAATAGTCACCCGTCGTGCCCAGTAACACCCGCACCCCCCCCCCCGAACCACCATGTTTCCGTGCGACTCTGATATCAAGGTTCACCGGCCACTCCCACATCAAAGTCCAGCGACCACTCCTCATTCCACCGTCCTCGATCGTCTCCGTTTTGTCACCACCACCGACGGACTGTTTATAATCACGCCTGATTAATTCTCTCTCATCCTCCGCCGTCCTCCCTCGCCCCCCCCCCCTCCGACCGTCTCCCCCACGTCCGTTCGCCTTCCCGGCGGATCGCCGCTCGGACAGCGTGCTACGGTTAATAATTATTCATATGGCGGACGGCGGCCCGCCCCGCTGGGGCCTAATTGGTTCGGTCGGATCAGAGGCGGCCCGCTGACGGTGGTGGAGGAATGTGCGTCAGCTGCAGACGCCTCGGGCGATCCCGGCGGTCCCGGCGGCCCCGGCGGCGGTGGTGGCTGCGGCGGCCCCGGCGGTCCCGGCGGTCTCGGCGGCCCCGGCGGCAGTGGTGGCTGCGGCGGTCCCGGCGGTCTCGGCGGCCCCGGCGGCAGTGGTGGCTGCGGTGGCGAAGGTGGCGAAGAGGGCAGAGAGAAGGATGAAGAGTGCGCGATGAGGAATGAGGGTGATGCATTGGGAGCCGCGGATGGTGGAATGGTGGGACACACGGTGGGACGCTGGTGGTGGGACACACGGTGGGACGCGGGTGGCGGGGTGGTGGGACGCGGGTGGTGGGACACACGGTGGGACGCGGGTGGCGGGGTGGTGGGACGCGGGTGGTGGGGTGGTGGGACGCGGGTGGTGGGGTGGTGGGACGCGGATGGTGGGGTGGTGGGACACACGGTGGGACGCTGGTGGCGGGGTGGTGGGACGCGGGTGGTGGGGTGGTGGGACGCGGATGGTGGGGTGGTGGGACACACGGTGGGACGCTGGTGGCGGGGTGGTGGGACGCGGGTGGTGGGGTGGTGGGGTGGTGGGACGCGGATGGTGGGGTGGTGGGACACACGGTGGGACGCGGGTGGCGGGGTGGTGGGACGCGGGTGGTGGGGTGGTGGGACGCGGATGGTGGGGTGGTGGGACACACGGTGGGACGCGGGTGGCGGGGTGGTGGGACGCGGGTGGTGGGACGCGGATGGTGGGGTGGTGGGACACACGGTGGGACGCGGGTGGCGGGGTGGTGGGACGCGGATGGTGGGGTGGTGGGACACACGGTGGGACGCGGGTGGCGGGGTGGTGGGACGCGGGTGGGACGCGGGTGGTGGGACCATGGTGGCCAAATTCACATATTGGTGGAGAGGGGGATGAAGGATGCCAGAATTGCTTGTTTGATTACCTATCTTGAGATGTAGGAGGTGTCCGGGTCTAAAAACATGATAATTATGCTAGAATTTGCATGTGATTTAGCCAGACACCCCACATTTCATGACATCTCATCTGGGAACCTTACCTAATTTTGGCATCCCTCCCCCTAACTCTCTGAATTTGGCCACACTGGGTGGGACACACGCTGGGACGCGGGTGGTGGGGTGGTGGGGTGGTGGGACACATGGTGGGACGCGGATGGTGGGGTGTGCGTGGGGGCACGTCAGGTACTGAGAGGTGGCAACGTTGGTGTGTTCGGAAGGTTGGCTAATCAGATGAATTTGAAGGGATTGTGATGGTGTGGGCGTGTTTGAGGGAGTTTATAAGGAACTCTCGAAGAATTTGCTATCCGGTAATCACTTGAGGTCAGAGGAATCGGCTGATTCACGACGAACTAGGGTAGTTTGTTTGACTTCATAACTACCGGTTGGTCTCAACTCCCAACTCTCGTGAATAAGGAGTCCGCCAGCATGCGACCGTCCTTTCCCTCGAGCACCGATACCTTCGCTCCGCTCCCTTCCGCTCTGGTGCTCTCCTCCGCTCCCTCCGCTCTGCTCCGGGGCGGTAGCCAAGATACGAGCCCCCGTACACCGTACAGCACTCTGTGCTGCCCGATACCGGGGCGTCGCGTTCGCGAGGCGCCCTCCCTCGCTCCTGCCGATACCGCCGATAGCAGGACGCGGCTCGAGCATTAGCAGTATCTTATCGTGCTGGCCGAGGCATACCCGCCGTCCGCTGCCGTCACCGTCACCGTCACCGTCACCGTCACCGTCACCGTCACCGTCACCGTCACCGTCACTGTCCGCTGTCCGCTGTCCGCTGTCCGCTGTCCGCTGTCCGCTGTCCGCTGTCCGCTGTCCGCTGTCCGCTGTCCACCGCCACCGCCGCCGCCGCCGCCGCCACCGCCACCGCCACCGCCACCGCCACCGCCACCGCCACCGCCACCGCCACCGCCACCGCCACCGCCACCGCCGCCGCCGCCGCCGCCGCCGCCGCCGCCGCCGCCGCCGCCGCCGCCGCCGCCGCCGCCGCCGCCGCCGCCGCCGTCACCGTCACCGTCACCGTCACGGCCGCCACCGCCGCCCCCCGCCACCGTCCGCTGTCCGCCGTCCGCCGCCCACCGCCCCCGCCACTGCCGTCGCCGCCGTCGTCCGCCGTCTGCTGTCTGCTGTCTGCTGTCTGCTGTCTGCTGTCTGCTGTCTGCTGTCTGCTGTTTGGTGTCTGCTGTCTGCTGTCCGCTGTCGTCTGTCCACCGCCCGCCGCCGCCGCCGCCCGCCGCCGCCGCCAAACTGTCGCGTTATTGCCATTGGCGCGGCTATCTTGGGGAGGTATGCGGCGAAAAAAACGGCGATAATGCGTCGGGAAACGTCTGGGGCTTTCTCCGTTAGATAGGTGGGATTCCTGAACGTTAATGACACGGTGGCCACTTGGTGGTATTTCGGGGTTTGGACAGGGAGTGTCGCTGGCGTTAATGCAGCGCTGGCGTTGTGTCGCTGGCGTTCGGTTTAGTGGGTTTAAGTGTGGGAATTGTCGCGTTTCGTTCGGTGGAATGACTGCGCTAGTGGTGGCGACATGACGAAGGGCTTGTTCCAGATGCTTTATATCTAACGTTAAATGACACAGTGGTGTTGCGCTTCCTGTTTCTAGTCGTCTCCATCCGCGTTCGTTCTGCGAGCCGAACTGTTTAGCGTAACACGTATTATCTAACTCGTTAGTTTCTGCTATAGCGTTAGAGTATTATTTTCGTAGAAACGCCATTCCAAACGATCCAAACGAGACACGTTCTTATTCCGAGGTGGAAATGGGCCCATGTGAACTTGATTTCGGAACTGTATGATATCGTTCAACCAGGGGCGTCACCACCAGGGGCGTCACCACCAGGGGCGTCACCACCAGGGGGCGTCACTACCAGGGGCGTCACCACCAGGGGCCGTCACCACCAGGGGCGTCACCACCAGGGGCGTCACCACCAGGGGCGTCACCACCAGGGGCGTCACCACCAGGGGCGTCACCACCAGGGGCGTCACCACCAGGGGCGTCACCACCTGGGGCGTCACCACCAGGGGCGTCGCCACCAGGGGCGTCACCACCTGGGGGCGTCACTACCAGGGGCGTCACCACCAGGGGCGTCACCACCAGGGCGTCACCACCAGGGGCGTCACCACCAGGGGGCGTCACTACCAGGGGCGTCACCACCGGGGGCGTCACCACCGGGGGCGTCTCCACCGGGGGCGTCACCACCGGGGGCGTCACCACCGGGGGCGTCACCACCAGGGGCGTCACCACCGGGGGCGTCACCACCGGGGGCGTCACCACCGGGGGCGTCACCACCAGGGGCGTCACCACCAGGGGCGTCACCACCGGGGGCGTCACCACCGGGGGCGTCACCACCGGGGGCGTCACCACCGGGGGCGTCACCACCGGGGGCTTCACCACCAGGGGCGTCACCACAAGGGGGTCTGGGGGCGGGGCCCCAGGATCCCTCCGGTCCTCCCAGATTGGCAGAATTTTAACGTCAGCCGTATGTTGGGGGACCGAACACATTGCGCTGGCCCACCCACTGACCTCCCAGTGACCTGTCATTACCCGTGTCTCTCTCCGTCCACAGCGGCCTGGCGCACGGCTCGCCCGGTCACGTGACCGTGGTCTCCCTGGACTGCGCCGCCGGCCGGGTCGAGTGGCGCTACCCCCAGGGGGCGCTGCGCGTCTCGCTCGACCCCTCGAACGCCCTCGACTTCCGCGCCTGCCTGCGCGTGGAGAACGGCAGTCGAGGCGCGCGGGTGTTCGTCGAGGCACACCGCCGCCTCCAGCTGCTCTGGGCCGAGGATGACGGCGAGGCGCCCGACAAGTGGCGCTGCTTCGCCTCGCGAGGCGGCTCCGCCTCGCTGTACCTCGAGGCGCCCGCGGAGACGGCCGACTCGCTGAGCAGGAGTGCGGTCAGCTTCGAGTACGACGCCCAGCCGACCGAGACCAACAGGCTCTGGGATGACATGGAAGGTGAGTTCGCGCGCCGCGCGCCACGCTCGTCTGTTGTGACGTCATTTTGGCGCCACGCGCCTCGCTTGCCTGTTGTGACGTCATTTTGGGATAGCATTGCCGCTTAGACGGTGTAGTTAGTTCAGGTGGTGGTTTTGGCAGCGGTTGGGTGGTGTGGTGGTAGTGGGGTAGAGGAGAGCTGTTGAGTGTGGGTTGTGGACGAGAAGAGCAAGCTCTCTAGCGTAGGTGGATCATCTGCGAGGAGCAAGATTGTCTGCCAGCTGATTCTGTCCAGCAGTGGTTTGCAAAGGTGGCTGCTTAGAGACGCTTCTGGCAACTCTGGTCTGTTCCTCGCCTGACAACTCTGCTATGTGCAGCGTCTGGCAACTCTGGTCTGTTCCTCGCCTGGCAACTCTGCTATGTGTAGCGCCTGGCAACTCTGTTCTGTGCCTCGCCTGGCAGCTCTGGTCTGTGCCTCGCCTGGCAACTCTGGTCTGTTCCTCACCTGGCAACTCTGGCCTGTTCCTCGCCTGGCAATTCTGGCCTGTTCCTCGCCTGGCAACTCTGGTTTCTGCCTCGCCTGGCAACTCTGGCTTCTTCCTCGCCTGGCAACTCTGGTTTATGTCTCGCCTGACAACTCTGGTTTCTGCCTCGCCTGACAACTCTGGTTTATTCCTCGCCTGGCAATTCTGGTTTATTCCTCGCCTGGCAACTCTGGATTCTTCCTCGCCTGGCAACTGTGACCTGTGCCTCGCCTGGCAATTCTGGTTTATGCCTCGCCTGACAACTCTGGTTTCTGCCTCGCTTATCGCGCTCGCGACGCGTTACCGATGTCGGCCATTTTTTGTCGAGGAAAGACAGCTGTCGCACACCGTCGCCCGGACCTTTTTTGGACATCTGATATTCACGCACCCGGACAGTGTGCAGAAAACCCGCTTGGCGTCTGCCAAAGTGCTGTGGGCCGGCCGGCGGAGTGCAAATGTGACGAGGATGCTCCGATCTGGCACCGCGCTGCTGGCGGATTTTTCGCATCTGGTCTGGTTACCGAGATATTTATTCAAAGTGGCAACGCTTGGGTAATTGGGACTAAGCTGTTTTGGGTGCGGTGTATTGGTGGCGCCAGCAGCGGAGAAAGCTGAGCTCAAGGGTAGCCTATGCAGTGCTGTTTTTCAGGCGAGTATGATAAATTGCTACATTGTACCAAATTACCGTATCACCAAATTAGTCCGGACCATTGCATTGTCCGAATTACCTCATATGGGTGGGCATAAACATAAACATGTACTTTACTCTCTCCTTATGCCAGGGCAAGCCCCACTGCCCGTCGTCTGAGCCTCGTCTGGAGTACAGACACGGGCTCGTTCACGGCCGCGCCAGAGAAAGTACCGGTCCTGTTTCATAATCCTCGGCACCCTAGTGACTAGTGAGCGACAGCGCGTGCTGTGCCGCGTCGGCCGAGTTGAAACATCGCCGTACAATTCCATCGCCGTACAATTCCATCGCCGTACAATTCCATCGCCACAGGCTCCTCCAACCAATCAAGCACGTCCGGCGTCCGCGAAAACGGCGTGACACCAGAAACGCCGCCACGTACCGAACATTAGGGGACATCAAAGATGCTACAGGCCATTCTTTTTATGCAAGACTCATATGTGTAATGTTAAAATCCATTTTAATATTGAACTAGGCCTAATATAAAAACCGAAAAAGTTGGGGACCTAACGCTTTCGACGCCATGGTCATTGTTCAACGCTGACGGCTCAGTTTGATTGGAATGCAGGCTTGTCTGGGTGCCGGCGGTGGCTGACTTTTTGGTCATCAGACTGTGACAGGTAAACGGGGGGGGGGGCAGACTGGTCACTTGATGCAGCGGGCAATGCGATGCAAAACATCAGCCATTTCGGACATCATTCATATTCTGACTTTGCTGTGGCGCATCGCCAGTACGAGCGATGTAGATAGAGATGGGTAAAAACGGATGGCAGTACTGGGTATGTAGGTAGAGATGGGTAAAAACGGATGGCAGCACGCGCCCAGAAGCACAATGGCTCCGCCGGATAAATTCCTCATTTTCTTGTGAGGTGCGCCGCTCAGCATTTGATGGAGCCTACACGACTTGAGGTTTTTCTGATCGGCTATCAAATGCATACGGGTCTGATCTGTGCTGGGGCTTAGAGTCGTGCCTGAATTACGCTACAGCCCGATTGGCAAATCTCGTATGTCAACTTTTTACGCCCACTGCGCTAGCCAGTATATTGAATCCATGCATTATTCAACGGTTGTCAAAGTTCTTTTTCGTCATTCTTGAGTACTCTGCCTTTTCCTGTGGTGTGGCGGACCTTCGCTGCCGAGTTTTTGTGACGCGCAGGGTATCGATAAATAGTTTAAATGTCTCGAGGTCAGGCCGGTTTTTACGCCGGATTATCGACGCTGTGCGATCGGTGGCGTCGCGCGGCGTGAGTGCCGCAAGCTGAGTCCAACCGACTTGGCTGGCTTATCGGTGTCTCCGAGACCGGTGCCTTGACCCGAGTCTGTGTCGGGGGGGGGGGGGGGGCAGAGAGAAAAGACGGGAGTCACCAGAGGGTAGAGTGATAAAACTTAGGGGATAGAGTGAGGAAGACAAAGAAGGATCGAGTCGAGAATCGTGCACTAGACGAATGAGCAATGACAACTACTTCGTCCTGGGCGCAAATAGACCTGAGGAGTCGGCGCGCCCTAAAACCCCAATACACAAAGAAACAAATACTTAGTCCGCTTAAACCAACATTGACTTTCAATATAACACGCCCACTTTCTACGCTAGCGCCTACTATCTCGTCGAGACAAGTGAGCACAAAGCGTCGAATGCTGGTCTGTTCGGCCGTGAGAATGCCCTCCTTGTGACTGGCTTCCAAAGCCCTTTGTAGACAGTCCTGAGAACAGAAACATCCCAGCTGGAATCCCAGACAATCCCCCTGTCACATTAGCCTTCTGGAAGTACTGGGTGGCCGCTGAATGTGTGACAGGGCAGCGGGGCCGAGGTCCCCGTCCGGGACCCCGGCTGTGAGAGGGCTTATCCCGATACAACTGGCCTGACGCCCCAGGAGCCGAGTAGACGTCTGTTGGGCGTCTTTTCCGAGTAGACGTCTGTTGGGCGTCCTTTACTCGGATAAATTATCCCTTCCCGCGACACATACAGAAAAAAGAACAAGATAAGAACGTGGGAACGGTACCTAGTGGTTCTCCGGAGACGAGATATTGTATGTTTATATTGGCCGTCCTTAAAACTAATCATATAAGAATCATATAAGCACCGGTAGGTGGTGCCGGTTTTCTTTGGCTATGGATATTATTGGATTGGATTTGGATATTATTGCAAATCATCCCTTAGGCAGGCGCCCTAGAACTAAGGAAATAAGGAAATCAGTATGCCGAACACACGCATCCGCTAACACATTTCCACTACTCAAACATTCCATCCAATCACAGCTTTCAGCACATTCTCACACATTCCAACCAATCACAGCATCGGCCACACATTCTCCCGATCACTTGTCGCTCGTTTCCATGGCAACCCAGGCGCTGAGGCGTCTCGGAGCTTTCCTGGCGCGCTGACACTTCGATCGTAGACGCGCGGTGTCATCCGGCGGCGTCATCACGGCTCTCCATCGGCCGGCATCGGCACATCTGCCTTCTTCAGTCGCCATCGGTCGCCATCGGCCGTCAGCGGTCGCCATCGGCCGTCATCGGGCGTCATCAGGCGTCAGTGAGAGACAGACGGGCGGCGCAGAGCTGGCCCACTTCCGGGCAGTGGACCGTGGGAACCGTGGGAATATCGCCGGCGGGCGGCCGTAGAGGTAAACACTACAGATCGAACGGCGCTGCCAGCGGCTCCGGTCGGCGGTGGTGCCGGCCGAGGAGCGAGGCGTGGGCTCACCTCGCGCGCTTTCCTCTTCCTGGTTAGCGGGAAATTTGGCGCGCTTTTCGGCGAGGGCGGCGGCGGTGAAAGGGAGGATGGGATGGGATGGGGTGTGGGAGGACGGGGAGGGGAGTAGAGGTTGTGCTGAGGACGTTTGCCGCTGCCCGTTTTCCTGTTGGTCATTTGTCATTGTTGGCGCTGGACAGTGGACACGTCCACCGCTGCACAGACGTTGTTCGGCCCATTGTGTTCATAGGAATAGCGCGTGAGCTTATGCAACCTCCATTGTGGAGCGTTATTAGGCGCGGGCTGGACACGAACGAGGCCGTATCGTCGCGGTATCTGTCCATTCCACAATGCCACGTCTCGGGCTGTGACGTGACACTCATTGTTCAACGTGTCACAATCGCCTGCGAGCAGGGCTGTGGTTCATCCTTGGCGAAAGTACAGTTTGACCTGTCACGGTTTTCTCGTTTATAGGGATTCGGGATAGCACTCCTTGTTTGTTTAGAAGACCACATTTTATTGGACGAAATGTGGCCATACTGAACGGCTGCGAGCTTATGACCATGTCATGAACATTATTTATTAACGCAGAATCTGTAAGACGCAACTACCTGTGTTTGTACCGATGAAGTTCCTCACAAAAAGCTTTATAATAAAACCATCATTGTCCTGTCAATAATAGTCATCACATCCTTGCGAGCAGTCGTTAAAACTGCGTAGTTTTGCTGTATTAAGCCGGCCAACGCGTCTGCCCTTGTGTCGTCTTCAACGAGCCGGTTTTGGTGCGTAAAACACCCGCCTGCCAACCCGACTCGTTGCACACACTGATGTTGCACACTGATGTCGCAATATCAGCGTCTAGGAGACGGGTAAAACCTGTCTGAGAATCAGGTGCAGCGAAAACTGCTGGTCGCTCCGAGACGGGGGTCCGGCATGACCTGTTGCCATGCAGCGGTTGATTGGTGGAAGGTGACATTTCGCGACAAATGTCAATTGTTAAGACTCGGGAGGAGTTATGGATTCTATCCAAAATCCCTTTTCAATGCCGAACCTCTTCTTTTCATTTCTCCCTTCTTGCAGCCCTCCCATCTCCTCGGGTGGCGCGCGCCGCTCCTCCGCCCACGCTCCGCCCACGTGACTATTGCCGCCTCCGCCGGCCGCAGACCGGTGCTAGTCACGTGACCCGCCTCGGGCGGCACGCGCCTAGCGCCTCCCCGCCGCGCTGCCGCTGCCGCAACCGACGCTGTCGCCACGGCCACCGCCACCGGCACCTGCCGACCGGTGCCACTCAAATCTGGGCTGAGCGGCCACTTTGCGCACTAAGCGGAGAGGTCAGGGGTGGTATAAGCGGATCACAAAGGTGCTGGGTTACGGGCGGTCGCGTCCTCGGTCTAACGTCCTGTGTGCCACGGACAGGACATACCGGGGGAAGGAGCTTGAGGATGAGAGGCGAGTGGTTTAGCTTGTCACCTCTCAGTCGAGGGGCTTTGTTAGTGCGTGTACGAGATGTTCCGGGTGCAGCGGGGGCTACCGCATGTTCGATTTAATTGTGTCCCCAATCTGTATTCTCCTCTCCCTCGAGACTGTTCACATTCATAAACAAGTGCATTGTTGTTGCACAAAGGCCAGAGCTAAACCAATTATCATGCATATAAAAGCATACAATCACAGAACAATTGGGCACCACTTGAGTGCAGTTGAGCCAGACCCTTCGAGACCTAGCTTACGACCTCCCTCGCTAAGTCTTAGCCGCCTGGCACCACGCCCGCGGCCCGCCGTCAAATTACAGCTCTAATTTGCGTTTTTTGCCACCACTATTTACGGCGCACCCGTTCCACTTGGCGGTCTAGCTGTTTGTCGTCGCGGCGCTGCTGCAGTCGTGTCGGTGTATAGTGCAGTCGGCGAATGTGGCGCGGTCGGGGCGAATGTGGCGCGGGCGCGGGCAGACCACCTGTTCAGGGTCACCCGGTCGCAGCCCCACAAGTCGACGATTCATTTGGCGCATTGCTTCAAAGGCGGCGCGGCGCGCGCGCCGTTTATGTCGAGGTCGGGACGCTGGAGTTGGTGACACGCTGCGCGGTCAAGGTGACGCGGCGGTGGCGGCGGCGGTGACGCGGCGGTGACGCGGCGGCAAGGCGTCAAGTCCGGGAGCGCGAGAGGGTCATGTAACGTAGAGTTGATGGCATGTAACATATGCGAAGATACGTGTAACGGGAAACACTAAAAAAATGCACCGACATACTGTTATTGAAACCATCAGGCTATCCTCAGCTCACATCATATAGGTATCCATTATCACCCTCAGCTTTCAGAATACCGGATTAAAAACTTTGGACTTATCTGTTTGTATTGCATGAATTTAATACTACTTGTAGGAAGTTTCATCATTATCTCCTTCGATCCCGTTCGATAATCCTCATGTTCGGGTGTTTAATAGCATGGTAGTAGAGAGGAGACCGCTCCTTACAACTGTTATTCTTGTATACATCTAGCCAATTGCGTGACGTCAACCCGCGCTGTTAACCGTGGTGCCATTAACTGTGTAACTGTGCCGTTAACTGTGTAACTGTGTTAACTGTGTGCCACTGCTGCTGCTCACCTCGGCAACCAAATGTCCAGCTAGTCGTATATTCTGGCCACCATTGGCCACCATTGTTATTATACAAACTGGAGACAATGGTGGACTTCCTGGTACGCCAATGGCTGCACCCTTTTGGTGTCCATATGATACACCCCAAACAGAGCGCAGGGTGTGGGTGTGGCGACGTGTGGTGTCAGGAGAGTGGAACTGGTTGTTGAGGGAAGCATCCTTGTCTACCTGTCTGGGCTGAGAGAACGTCTGGAGGTCCGGCGCCCTCTCGCCGAGCCCGCCTCAGTAGCTGACCGTCGCTGACGCCTGCTGTCGTTCCGGCGCAGCACCCGACACCCGCGCACTGGATCCGTCCCTTCCGCCATCTGGGTCGCCTCCCGCCCGGTGCGTGCAGTGTCGCTGTTCGGTGTCCGTCGTCCGAGCAGGTATATGGGTCTCTCCCTCCTTCCACCACCCCAACCCCCTTCCTTCCCCATCCTTCCTCACCCTCCTTCCCCCGCCTTCCCCACCCCCTCCTTCCCCAGCCCTCCCTTCCTATCCCCTCCTTCCCCACCCCTCCTTCCCCACCCTCCTTCCCCACCCCTCCTTCCCCACCCCATCCTTCCCCCCCCATCCTTCCCCACCCCCTCCCCACCCCTCCTTCCCCACCCCTCCTTCCCCATCCCTCCTTCCCACCCCTCCTCCCCGTCCCTCCTTCCCCACCCCTCCTTCCCCATCCCTCCTTCCCCACCATCCCTCCTTCCCCATCCCACCCCCTCACCTTCCCCATCCCTCCTTCCCCCCCCCTCCTTCCCCACCCCTCCTTCCCCACCCCCTCCTCCCCCACCCCTCCTTCCCCATCCCTCCTCCCCTCCCACATCCCCTTCCCCACCCCCCCAACCCCCTCCTTCCCCACACCCCTCCCCACCTCCCCATCCCCCCCCTCCCTCTTCCCCACCCCCTCATCCCCCCCCTCCTTCCCCATCCCCTCCTTCCCCACCCCTCCTTCCCCGTCCCTCCTTCCCCCACCCCTCCCTTCCCCCACCCCTCCTTCCCCAACCCTCCTTCCCACCCTCCTTCCCCGTCCCTCCTTCCCCACCCCTCCTTCCCCACCCCTCCTTCCTCACCCCCTCCTTCCCCCGTCCCTCTTCCCCCACCCCTCCTTCCCCACCCCTCCTTCCCCACCTCCATCCTTCCCTCATCCCCCTCCTTCCACCCTCCCTCCCCGTCCCCCTCCTCCCCACCCCTCCTTCCCTCCACCCCTCCTTCCTCACCCCCTCCTTCCCCGTCCCTCCTTCCCCACCCCTCCTTCCCCGTCCTCCTTCCCCACCCCTCCTTCCCCATCCCTCCTTCCCCACCCTCCTTCCCCATCCCTCCTTCCCCACCCTCCTTCCCCGTCCCTCCTTCCCACACCCCTCCTTCCCCACCCCTCCTTCCTCACCCCTCCTTCCCCGTCCCCTCCTTCCCCACCCCTCCTTCCCTGTCCCTCCTTCCCCACCCCTCCTTCCCCATCCCTCCTTCCCCACCCTCCTTCCCGTCCCTCCTTCCCCACCCCTCCTTCCCCCACCCCTCCTTCCTCACCCCTCCTTCCTCACCCCTCCTTCCCCCGTCCCTCCTTCCCCACCCCTCCTTCCCCGTCCTCCTTCCCCACCCCTTCTTCCCCATCCCTCCTTCCCCACCCTCCTTCCCCGTCCCCTCCTTCCCCACCCCTCCTTCCCCACCCCTCCCTCCTCATCCCTCCTTCCCCGTCCTCCTTCCCCACCCCTCCTTCCCGTCCCTCCTTCCCCACCCCTTCCTTCCCCATCCCTCCTTCCCCACCCTCCTTCCCCGTCCCTCCTTCCCCACCCCTCCTTCCTCACCCCTCCTTCCCCGTCCCTCCTTCCCCACCCCTCCTTCCCCATCCCTCCTTCCCCACCCTCCTTCCCCGTCCTCCCTTCCCCACCCCTCCTTCCCCATCCCTCCTTCCCCACCCTCCTTCCCCGTCCCTCCTTCCCCACCCCTCCTTCCCCACCCTCCTTCCTCACCCCTCCTTCAGTGATGGCACTGAGCAGTGATGTGTGACAGTGATGCGACACAAATTGTTCAAAAAATCGTAATGGGGAACCTCCAAATTCCCAACATCCGAAATTTCTGCAGTGATTTAGGGAAGGAAAACTGGTACTTTTCCAAAAATTTAACCGAACACTTGTTAAAACCTCCCAAAAAATGTTTGCGTATTCAAGTTACAACCCCCGCCACCGATACCATCGTCATCGGGGCCATGGGACACTAAAAAACTCGTTATGCAAAAGACGGCGCAGTACTTTAGACTGCGACTTGAGCCCGGTTTCCCCATATACGCATACGCAAACGATACAAGGTACATTTTAAACATACGACCCGGAGTCTCGGGTCAGGCCCCGACTGATGCCAAAACCAAATCTGTACGGGAAATACGACTGACGATTCATCAACTTTCCACATCATAATATATGCACATATTGGCATACCTATATGAAAATAGATTGTGTAGAAACGGGTATCCAAAATTACGCAAAAATTATCGGAATACGCATTAACAAATTTGCTCCGCCGCTGGCGAAAGATTTGTTCCATTAACTTAGTTTGTGGAACCACTTTTCTGACACTGGGTACCAGTTGGCAGTTACCACTTCACGAATCTCCCGCTGACGACCAAGCGGCGGCGGCGGCGGCGGAGAGTGGTGGGACGGTTCGTTCGAGTTCCGTAGGCAACGGCCACCTAGGACCGAGTCGGCTTGCTCTCTTGCCTCCGCTCTCCGCTCTCCGCTCTCCGCTCTCCGCTCTCTTGCCTCTGCTCTCCGCTCTCCGCTCTCCGCTCTCTGTCGCTCCTCCGCTCTCCGCTCTCCGCTCTCCGCTCTCCGCTCTCCTCTCCGCTCTCATTGCCTCTGCTCTCCGCTCTCCGCTCTCCGCTCTCCGCTCTCCGCTCTCCGCTCTCCGCTCTCCGCTCTCCGCTCTCCGCTCTCCGCTCTCCGCTCTCTTGCCTCCGCTCTCTGCTCTCCGCTCTCCGCTTTCCGCTCTCCACTCTCCCGCTCTCCGCTCTCCGCTCTCCGCTCTCCGCTCTCCGCTCTCCGCTCTCCGCTCTCCGCTCTCCGCTCTCTGCTCTCCGCTCTCCGCTCTCTCGCTCTCCGCTCTCCTCCGCTCTCCGCTCTCTGCTCTCTGCTCTCTGCTCTCTGCTCTCCTGCTCTCTGCTCTCTGCTCTCCGCTCTCCGCTCTCTTGCCTCCTTTTTCCGCTCTCCGCCTCTCCGCTTCTCCGCTCTCTGCTCTCCGCTCTCCGCTCTCTGCTCTCTGCTCTCCGCTCTCCGCTCTCCGCTCTCCGCTCTCCGCTCTCCGCTCTCTTGCCTCCTTTTTCCGCTCTCCGCTCTCCGCTCTCCGCTCTCCGCTCTCCGCTCTCCGCTCTCCGCTCTCCGCTCTCCGCTCTCTGCTCTCTGCTCTCTGCTCTCTGCTCTCCGCTCGACGCGCGGCGGCCTGTGGTCTGCGCGGTGGTATTTTTGATGGTAATTAGCAGCATTCAGATGCGCTGACGATACCGCTTTGGCAGGCAGAGGAGACGCCAGGGAGAGAGTGGAGAGAGCGATGAAGAAGGAAGATAATGGCGAGAGGGAGAGGGAGTGACTTGCACAAGAGGCGAGAAGAAGAGTTGCTGGAGGACTGGTGCGTGCCGCGTTAACTGGTGGCAGTAAGCTGATCTCCAAGACAGAGTGGTCAAGCGGAGGTGGAGGAAAGAGGATAGGAGGAGGGTAGTCAGAATGACTCGCAGGAACAGAGAATGGGTTGTTGGAGGAGCGTGGCAGGTGGTGTTAGTGTGCACGAGTCTGAGCCGGAGCATCCGGGGAGGGACGCACACGGCACAGCGATGATCAGCAAGACGTGGCGTTGAATAGCTTTCTAATTATGCTCAAGATCAGACAGATAAGAGCGTGCGTAGTTCCTGGCGCATAGTCAACGCAGTTCTGGTTTCACCCTCAGTAAAGGCACCTCTTATCTGTCGTTGAAAAGGGGTTTTCGGCTGAGGGTCTGTCATCTGCGGGATTAGCATCACCCTAGATCATACCACTGACATAATCTACATGGTAATGTCGGTGCATGGTAATGGCATGGTAATGTCGGAGCTATGGACGCTCACGATACTTGCCGCCGTTTCCTGCGTCTGCGTTTGTCGGCGACAGCACCCCGGGTTGTCTCGTCGTCACTTCTAGCGACTTGTGGGCAACTGCAGTGACTACCCGGGTTGTCTCGTCGTCACTTCTAGCGACTTGCGGGCAACTGCAGTGACTCTACCCGGGTTGTCTCGTCGTCACTTCTAGCGACTTTGTGGGCAACTGCAGTGACTCTACCCCGGGTTGTCTCGTCGTCACTTCTAGCAACTTGTGGGCAACTGCAGTGACTCTACCCGGGTTGTCTCGTCGTCACTTCTAGCGACTTGTGGGCAACTGCAGTGACTCTACCCGGGTTGTCTCGTCGTCACTTCTAGCGACTTGTGGGCAACTGCAGTGACTCTACCCGGGTTGTCTCGTCGTCACTTCTAGCGACTTGTGGGCAACTGCAGTGACTCTATCCGGGTTGTCTCGTCGTCACTTCATGCGACTTGTGGGCAACTGCAGTGATCTACCCGGGTTGTCTCGTCGTCACTTCTAGCGACTTGTGGGCAACTGCAGTGACTACCCGGGTTGTCTCGTCGTCACTTCTAGCGACTTGTGGGCAACTGCAGTGACTACCCGGGTTGTCTCGTCGTCACCTCTAGCGACTTGTGGGCAACTGCAGTGACTCCTGCTGAACGTGTTTGACTCCTGCTGAACGTGTTTGACTCCTGTACCGACTACCGGCTGGAGGTTGTTGCGTTGTCTGGACGCCGTGCCTGCCGACTTCTGAGCGGGGCTGGTCACTGAGCGGGGCTGGCCAGTGGTCAGTGAGGGGGCGCACAGATGGTAGGCCCGCGCTCAGCCCATTAACCCGATCCGACCCCCAGCCGAGACCCGGCCCGGACCGGACCACCCGTAACGTCAACACAGGTCTCTTTGACGTAGAGGTCTCAAAAGGGCTCGTTGCTGGCCCCACGTCCACCCAGCAACAGGGACGAAACGTGGCGTCTCAGGGGCGTGCGTTGAACCCAGCTTGAAGTAAGTGACGGCTTGAGCTTGACACTTTGTCACAGGTCTGTTTGACGTCATAAGTTTGTTGTAGTCGGCTATGGTGAGGTGTCTACATACAGATGCACTTCATCAACAAGTTCTACACGTCGAGCCTTGTTCCAGCTGAAACAAGTCGCGAAGTGTTGTAATACGCTCATCGTTCTCACCTGCCAAACTGGGCGAACATCCCTTCAAACAACCACTCCGCTTTTGGGCAAAAAATGTCGCATCTTGTCCCCGACTAGCGACATCCTGGGACGGGGTCCAGTTATAATTAGGAATCGGATGTTCCAGCGATCCGATCAACTGTGAACAAGGGGCGATGCTGTTATCGCTTCGTTCAGAGCTGGGGAACGCAGCGAGCTCGAGACAAAACACCACGCATCCCCTTCCAAGCAGAATAATGTTGCCACCTTTGCTAACGATGTGATTAGCGACGTGTGACCTTCGCTAACGATGGTGGTTAGCGACGTGTGTATCCTGTCTGTGATTCGGCGAAGAACAGGGTCGGTTTCCGGCTGAGATTGTGATAGGAAACGCTCATTTCACATGCCGGTATGTGATAAGTATTCGATAAGAAACTTGTGGGTGATTCAGATTCATTCGCGTTTATGTGTCGCATTGTTATTCATTTTGTATTGAATATACAATCTATAATCTACATTAATATGCATATTTCCCTTCCACTACCCTTGATTCATATGCGACTCGCATATACTTCAACTATCATTCACATGCAATTCACATCCGATAAGACTCGATGCCGAATGCCGATCGACCAGAGCGAGCTGGCAACTATTGATGACACCGGCGGAGCCTCTGTGCACCTCCATCAGCAACATTGGACCCTGTTGTTGCTTCGTCAGGAACGTTGGATCCTGTTGTTGCTTCGTCAGCAACATTTGATCCTGCTGTTGACCTGACCCTGACCAATGACTAGTTTGGTCAGGTCAGGGACTCAGGACCCCGGTCGGGGGCCGTCACACGAATTCATAATACTTGTATACAACACGACAGTACGTGTATACAAAACGACAGTACGTACTCACTAAACCTGGCGCTCCAAACTAGCACCCCGAAGCGCCTCACCACAGCACCCAACTGATCGCGTCCGCGTCGCGTGGATGCGATATGCCTCAAACTTGACCGACAGTCTACTTCCAGTCGCTTCAACAGACATGATTCATACTTCTGAGCCGATTTATTGTTCAGTGGTCCAGTTAATCAATCCGGTCATCAGGGCGAACAACAGCCGAGCACGCTATCGCCGGTATCGCGTGTTATCGCCGCCAGCGCGGAAGGTCCTCGTTTCGGGTGTGTCCTCGTTTCGGGTGTGTGTCGCCGAAAACATGGCGGACAGCGGAGGCGGCGTGCGTGCGGGCCCGGCTGCAGGGGCGAGCATCGTGCCGTGCCGTGCCGTGATGTGTCGTGATGTGACGTGCCGGGAATGAGGAAACCCGGCAGGATGGCAGTGCCATCCGTGTCGTGTCAGCCGTGTCAGCTGTGTCGTGTCAGTCGGTCCCAGGACTTGACTGTGTGTGTGGGCCATCAGCACGGAATGGCCGTGTGTCATCGTCACGAGTCGTCTAGTGCTCGACAACTGAGGTCGATGCCACAAACTACAGCACAGTCAAACACAGGGTGACTGTGACACAGTCAAACACAGGGCGACTGACAGTCAAACACAGGGTGACTGTGACACAGTCAAACACAGGGTGACTGTGACACAGTCAAACACAGGGTGACTGTGACACAGTCAAACACAGGGTGACTGTGACACAAACTACAGCACAGTCAAACACAGGGTGACTGTGACACAGTCAAACACAGGGTGACTGTGACACAGTCAAACACAGGGTGACTGTGACACAGTCAAACACAGGGCGACTGACAGTCAAACACAGGGTGACTGTGACACAGTCAAACACAGGGTGACTGTGACACAGTCAAACACAGGGTGACTGTGACACAGTCAAACACAGGGTGACTGTGACACAAACTACAGCACAGTCAAACACAGGGTGACTGTGACACAGTCAAACACAGGGTGACTGTGACACAGTCAAACACAGGGCGACTGACAGTCAAACACAGGGTGACTGTGACACAGTCAAACACAGGGTGACTGTGACACAGTCAAACACAGGGTGACTGTGACACAAACTACAGCACAGTCAAACACAGGGTGACTGTGACACAGTCAAACACAGGGCGACTGACAGTCAAACACAGGGTGACTGTGACACAGTCAAACACAGGGTGACTGTGACACAGTCAAACACAGGGTGACTGTGACACAGTCAAACACAGGGTGACTGTGACACACACTACAGCACAGTCAAACACAGGGTGACTGTGACACAGTCAAACACAGGGTGACTGTGACACAGTCAAACACAGGGTGACTGTGACACAGTCAAACACAGGGTGACTGTGACACACACTACAGCACAGTCAAACATAGGGTGATACGCTACCGACAGAGACGCCAGCTCGGTTTATTTTGAAGAGTGCTTTATTTAATAGCATACAGTTATTCAGCTTATCCCATGTGACAGACGACAATACAAGATAACCCCATCCTGTTTTGAAGAAATATTCGAAGGCATTTTATGTACAATTTAAGAAGCTTTTGTGAATATATTTTCAGGTGGCTTGTTAGTTAAGAACATTTTGGGAAAATACACAGACGTTTTTTAATGTTTCCGCCCGTGTCTCGGAACTCGCCGGAAGCTCAGGTCTGGGAGACGCGTGGTCCATGTCACACGATAAACAGTGTGACACGTCGGAACGGGACGCGGGGCGGGACGCGGTCTGGACGTGACCGGCCGCCCACTGGAGAGCGCGGCAGAGCCAGCCAGTCGCTGGCGTCATGACGTCAGCGTCTGCTGGCGACACCCTTGCTGTTGACATCCGTGCTGACAGATTTACAGTCCGTCATGGGTCTTCCGTAGGCGAACAGACACACCGACGCAGCCTGTCAGTCCCGTTGACGGGCAGTCAGAGGGCGGACAGACTCGCCCCGATAAACATTGGCGGGCGCCGGTACACGGCACGCGCCCGACTGCAGAGTTTTCTCCGACGGGCACCCGATACAAGCAAGATCGGACCATATTTGAGGCTGCTCTGGCGGGAAAACGCCACGTCTCGGTGGCGTCGACGTCATGCCCTTGGCGAGCGGGAGCGTCCCAGAGCTAACATGACGTGTCCGTTGTGTCTGTTGGGACGGACTATGTGTCGGTTGGGACGGATTATGTGTCGGTTGGGACGGACTATGTGTCGGTTGGGACGGACTATGTGTCGGTTGGGACGGACTATGTGCCGGTTGGGACGGACTATGTGTCGGTTGGGACGGACTATGTGTGGGTTGGGGACGGACTATGTGTCGCTTAGGACGGACTATGTGTCTCTTGGGACGGACTATGTGTCGCTTGGGACGGACTATGTGTCGGTTGGGACGGACTATGTGTCGATTGGGACGGACTATGTGTCGGTTGGGACGGACTATGTGTCTGTTGGGACGGACTATGTGTGGGTTGGGACGGACTATGTGTCGGTTGGGACGGACTATGTGTCGGTTGGGACGGACTATGTGTCGGTTGGAACGGACTATGTGTCTGTTGGGACGGACTATGTGTCGGTTGGGACGGACTGTGTCTGTTGGGACGGACTATGTGTCGGTTGGGACGGACTATGTGTCGTTTGGGACGGACTGTGCGTCGTTTGGGACGGACTATGTGTCTGTTGGGACGGACTATGTGTCGGTTGGGACGAACTATGTGTCGTTTGGGACGGACTATGTGTCGGTTGGGACGGACTATGTGTCGTTTGGGACTGACTCTGTGTCGGTTAGGACGGACTATCGCGTCTCGCGGCCGCCGCTGGTGAGGACGCTGCTGTCACCAGGCTAGTCGCGGCCAGCGGCGACGGTGGACTCGGGCTCTGGCTCACACTGGATACGCGGGGTGGAGGGGGGGGGGGGGATCAGGGAGGCGGGAGGGGGAGGGGGTGCTAAGTAAGCCTCTTACAAAAACCTGTCGGCAGCCTGGCCTTCGGAGCGGACCGTCAGTATGGATGTCGCCAGCTAATAATGGACGCCCTGCCATTGGATTCCGGCGGCCGAAACGCCCTCTGATTGGTCGGCTCGGTCGCGTGCAGGGGTCGAACCGGCACTAGTTGCCATGTAATACGGCCTTATTGGTCTGCAGCGGGAATTAGCGGTAATTTATGATGCAGTATCGACGCTTTGAGACGATGAAGTGATGGCAATTTCATGCTCTCGCGACCTCTCGATGGCGGTGCCGGGTTTCGAAAGTCTCTGAGCCGCTGGCTGCGCGGGGAGGCGGTGATCAGTGAGGTTCGGTCGGGCCACCTGTTGGATGTGTACCGTCATGGTATGGAAGTGTAACGACATATATGAAATGGCTTGAGTCACGCAGCAGCGAAGCCGGCGCAGAGACCTAGTTAATTGTTTATACTAGCTGTCGCTAATTGGTATGTGCCTGTTTTTATTAAATTCATATTAAATATTTGTGTCGTAATATTTGTCCAGTTGCCAACACATTTTTTTTTAAATAATATATTTTGAATTTAATTGCAAAGGGGTTCATTTATGATTCAGATCACAATGGCGATCTGGTTGCTTCCTGCAATCTTGGACTGTTCCATTAAATGTCATTGTCCACCACCGAGCTGTGAGTTGTGGCCACATTGGAGCTCGTTGCAACCTGCTGAGCATCCCCACGTCATTGCCCACCTCTATCGGAGGGTACATCTGTCTCGGAGTGCATCCCAGCACTATAGATCTCTGCGTGGTAACAGCTGTTCGATGACAACAGGTGCCGCGCAGCAGCCCGACACCCCCCCCCCCCCAGTCCCCCTCTCACAGCGGCGTCCCCCCCCCCCCCCTCCTGAGCTACTGCACGAACCTACCGCTGTCACCCTCCCCGCCGATGCCATCCTTTAGGCAGCCCCCATCCTCGCAGTGGGGAGGGCGGCATGTCTTAACAACCCTCGCCCCGCCCGCCGCTACTGCTGCTAGTGATGGCCTATTGGCGTTTTAGAGGCCTGGTGACTGGGTCAGACGGTGATCGGTGATCGGTGTAGGAACGTACGAACGTGACCCGTTGTGATCGGGCCTGTAGAGGCGGCACTGCCGTGACGTGGTTCGAAATGGTGTTAATCTGTGGTTGAACTGACGTCGGCTCAGCTCTGAGGAAGGTGGCGTTGCAGGAAGGATTGCTGTCGGAATAGAAAGTGCAGTGTTGAGCTCCCGTACTAGTCGCTCCTGAACCGCTCTAGGGGTGGCTCCTGATCCGCTCTAGGGGTGTCTCCTGATCCGCTCTAGGGGCGTCTCCTGATCCGCTCTAGGGGTGTCTCCTGATCCGCTCTAGGGGTGGCTCCTGATCCGCTCTAGGGGCGTCTCCTGATCCGCTCTAGGGGTGTCTCCTGATCCGCTCTAGGGGTGGCTCCTGATCCGCTCTAGGGGTGGCTCCTGATCCGCTCTAGGGGTGTCTCCTGATCCGCTCTAGGGGTGTCTCCTGATCCGCTCTAGGGGTGGCTCCTGATCCGCTCTAGGGGTGTCTCCTGATCTGCTCTAGGGGGTTCTCCTGATCCGCTCTAGGGGTGTCCGAGTCTCGTGAAAATCACTTCGTGCCGCCGCGCGACTTTGCGGCGCCAGTACAGCAATCATGTAAGTCATTCCGAGGTTTACAGTGTATGTAGACAACTGACCGAGCGAGCCGTGCAGGGCATTATTCTCTCTACAAACCGGCCGTGGCATCTCATCCTGGGTCCTGTCTTGTCTCAGCAGTCGCCCCCCCCCTCTTCGGGGGGGGGGGGAACTGCACGTGACTTGAATCACCAATAAGGTGTTTGTTTGATCTGTGACGGTCGACGGGGCGGACTTCAAACAGGAGGTGCGCGCGATGGCCGGCGCGGCTTTGTTGGCGCGGCTGCGGCCATTGTGGCTTGGCAAACACGAGCGCGGCGCGGGCCGCTCGGTCAATATGGCGCGCTGAGGCGAGAGCGGCGCGGGAGATGTCAACACGGCGCACTGCGGCGGTGGGACAGCGAAGGAATGGTAGGAAGAGTTGTGATGCAGGGGCGGTTCTCCCGTGTAGGCAAGGTAGGCAATGCCTACCCAGTTCGGTACCCAGTTCGGAAATTCGATGCGGCGTCAACGCGGCAGCAGCAAAGGACCTTTGTGACAGGCGCCGTGATGAAAATGTTTCGGGATATTTTGAATGTGGGTTCTTTTTCTAATAGTTTTACAAAAATCATTTTAAGGGTAAATATTATTAAATTATGATATAGTTACATATTACTGCAAGGAGATCGGCGGGTTGTCCAGACTTATATTACAAATAGGACATTATATTTCGATGCATTTTTCTTAGCCGTGTTCTTCGCATATAATACATTATTTTATGTATAGGCTCTGATTACAGTCGCACAATTATTGTCAACCAGCAGAATTAAGCGTCGAATGGCAAGCCTTACGTGCACATCTCCGTGATAATTCTTGCCTATTTTCAAATCAATTACAAGCGGATGACAGCATATAAACAGGCGGTTTGTAGCGGTGAAATATTAATCGTGGTGATCTGCATATATTTGAAAACCTATTAAAAAAATCACGAAACAGCGCACCCCCCCCCCCCCCCTCCTGACTGCCTCACCTACGTTTGACCCCTGGCGCCGCCACTGCTGCCTTGCCTACCTAGTCTCAAGGGCCTAGCGCCGCCCCTGTTGTGATGAACGTGGCACCACGGGAGGACGGTAGAAGACGGTAGAAGGCGATATAGGACGTAGAAGACGTAGCAGGTGACGGAGTTGGTTTAGATAAGGTGTGAGGATGGTGACATCACTGTTGATGTAAGTGTTTTTGAAGGTCGCTTGCGACAGTTACCTGCGAATATAATGCCAAATTTGGAACGATTACTATGGAATATATCTGAAGGTATAACGGCCTCGCCATGTTGGAAAAGATTGCGAAAATATACAATGGTGTTTGGTCGACTAAATGGGCAAGCTGCAGGTTACATATTTTGATATGTCACCTTGACGCCGACAAAAAAACGCCAATTAGCAAATGCGTAGTAAAGTGCGGGGATTGGGACACAGATCGGGCATGTTCGTTAGAGAGCGGGTTGAAATAAATCGACTCCATCACCTTGTATGACAGGCGGCGTCGTCAGTCAGTATTCTCTGTGTCAATCGGCGACAGATTCTCTCGTCACCTGTGT
The DNA here is from genome assembly GCA_036785665.1 of Chirona hameri. Taxonomy (NCBI): domain Eukaryota; kingdom Metazoa; phylum Arthropoda; class Thecostraca; order Balanomorpha; family Balanidae; genus Chirona; species Chirona hameri. Next base: position 88,791 of record JAXIVJ010000671.1, on the reverse strand, counting down.
GGACATTGTCCCCCCCCCCTAATGGCGCCTCTAACCTATGTGTAATGACTAATGATGTACCCGCTTGTCGTCAGCCGGGGGGGGGGGGGACTGATGACTGTCTCTTGGGGGGGGGGGGGGGGCACCTGTCACTTCGCCGACGGTCTGGAGTCAGGCCGTGTCCGTCTGACCTTTGGAGTTTGGACTAATGATTGACGGACCAGTGTTCGGGTCTGATAGGAGGTATCTTTTCAGGTCACGGCGTCAGAGACTCTGGCAGATGGAGGTGTCTCGTTTGTGGATAATTATCGGGGGATTTTTTGGGATTGCAGTTTTGAGTTTAATTATGAAACGTCGCGATTGACGGCATGCCATTGCTGTTGCTAGCACACTTATCGTAGGTATATGTACTCACATAGATAGCGTAACAGCTAGCTACTCCGAGGCCAGTGCAGATCGTCTTTCTTAAAAAAATAACAAATTGAGAAGGAAACACTTCCGACATTCTCCTACATTCGCTTCATCCTTCGCAGCAAATGCAAAACATTTTCACCCCACATCCAAACCGGCGATCTTGAGACATCCCTAGAAAGCATGGCTTCTCCGCCGGCTTGTCTGGTTTTCTCGTTTCAGGCCTTCACTCCCGGGTCCCATATGCTGCTACCGTCTGTCTCGGAAATGAACCTGCTCTCAGCACGCTTCAGCGGAGGGGTGCAATGGCTTATGTCTCCCGGAAATTCTGCGGCGGTGGTCACGGGACGGAGCCGTGCCCTTCCCGCTCGCCCGCTCGCGCTGGAAAAGCCCCGATGGTATCGGAGAATAATGCATACATGATTTGATGAGTCATGCATGGTGATTGTGACGCCGGATGGCGAGTAAAAGCTATGTCATCATGATGGCCAGCGGTTCTTGGCATGCAATTTCTGTCCAGTTTGACTTCTGAAAAACTGGTCTCCGACATCACATGCAGAAACTATGGAATTGATCAGCAATCAGCATGCTACATTCCATGCCGGACTGTATGTGCCAGCTGTGAAATTCAGCAAATCAATAACGGGCCACTTCTCTGCAAACTGAAATGCTGTTGACCTGGCCCAGTTCACGGTAATCCTTGGAACGGCCGACGGGTCGGCGCCTGCTACTACCATTCCACCATTAAACCAGCACCATTAAACAGTATAACCCGGCTGGGGCGGGCGGCGAGCGCCCTTGTTTTCCACCCCGCTGCCCCGCGGGGGGAGCGGGTGAAGGGGAGGGCAATCATCGGCGCCTCTACGGGCGGCGAATCAGGAATCCCCCTGCGGGCCGTAGACCGCCTCCCCGGCCGCCGCCGAATCGCCGCCGGCGGTTGTCCGACGCGTGACCCGTTGCCATGCCGACGCGTCGCTGATTGGTGCCACGGAGTTGGGTCAGAGCTGTCTGGCTGAGTGAGGCTTTGCAGTGGGGATCGCCCGCCGGGACGCTGGGGCGCGGTCCAAGCTGTAGCCTGTAGTATCTGATACAAAGCGAGAGGAACAATTGTTATCAACTGTGATGATGCTGCTCCAGGGCAGGGGCATGGGCCACGCCCTGGTACCAGCTCAGTTAGCGTGGGGGGTGGGGGGTGGGGGTGGTCACTAGCTTGGGCGTTGCCTCTCTTGCTGACACTCTAGCCTCCCAAGTTATGATCTGCTCCTGAAGTGCATAATTACAGAGGGGGGGGGGGGGGGGCATTCCAGGGAAGGTACGCCCGCCCCTCACTGTTTGGGTTCCGTCTCGTGTACGTGACTCCGAGCCGGAGCGAGTGATTCGGAGAAGCGGGTCTGCAGAAGCGAGGCTGATGGTAGAGGCATTGGCATTTGGGGAGTGGAGGGGATAGGAGAGAGGAGGGTAGCTGGTGAGGGAGGAGATGGGGTGCGGTAGATGGGGAGGATATGGGGTGCGGTAGAGAGTCTAATAGGACATGAGGAACTTCGCGTTTCTTTTTTGTCGCATCGGCCCGCCCCCTATCCATGAAGCGTGCAAGAAAGGGACATCGAACCCTTACAAAGCGGCTCCCTGTCCAGACTGGGGTTCACTCTATATCGTACCCTGCTGTTCCCATTTGCCGCCCGAATGGCTCCTAAACGCTGCCTCCTTCGTCTCTCCCCGCCCCACCCTGCGCCTCCCTCGTCCATCCTACCTCCAGGCCCTCGCCACTGTCTGTTCATAGTATAATTGGTACGCTCTGTGCATATTGAAATGGGGGCGGCGTGGCGTGTCTCGGGTTTCGTGGCCGCCCTGTTTTGCCCCTATCACCCCCCCCCCCCTCCGCAGCCAGGCCTGGGGGTTGTCACGCTGGTGATGCGAGAACAGGTGGTTTGGGAAGGGGTGCAGGGCCGTTGTGGTCATGGGCACGGCACGCAGGACGCAGGGTTGGGTGTCACCGTAGCACGCAGGACGCAGGGTTGGGTGTCACCGTACAAATATGTGTTTGCGTCGTGTGACGCGCTGTCTGTCTGTCGTCTTTGCATAACCGAAGGTTGGTTGAACCATTGGAACAACACTATTCTTTATAATTGTTTTTCAATGGGAAATACAAGGCTGTCTGTGTGCGGGCGTTTCGGCGTTGAAGAAATCTCGTAATCTATTTTTTTGAGAGTGGTGTCAGTGTGTTAGATCTGTTAAGTCGAGAATGTCTCTCAGTTGAAGATATTTGAATTTATTTTAAAAAAAATCTTCGGAATCAATAAACTTCACAGAATTTCGTGACGCTTTCGGGGCCACCAATTGCACAGAACAAAGCTCCCTCTATGCTCAGACGCGTGGCGTTGCTAAGCCATATCGACGCGGTGAAATCCCCTCACGTTCGGACCCGTGGTGCCCAGTGAAGCGTCTCGCTGGCCTCTGTTTGAAGCTGCTGATTTCTCTGATAGGACGGGACCGGCGCACCGCGCACGCGGCTCCGCCATTTTCGCCTGGGGGCACTGATAACGAAATCAGGCGAGTAATTAATGGATAGTGCGTAATGGCCAGTGGACCAACAGGCGTTTTACGGGGCCGTCGCGGCTTTTAGGCGGGCATCCGGCTTTATCAGGGCGGATTTATGTTCTTTGTGTGGAACAGAAGTCCCGTGCTGTTTATGGGGGTCGCCGACAAGTGGTTAACAACTTGTCAGCTCTATTTAGTCGAAAGTATCCGTCTGGTTGTACTGGTGAATTGGTCAGCTGTGGTACTTTTTGTGTTACTCCGGCTCCAGAAAAGGTTGTGATTTTGTGTGATGTATATCTTGATGAGACGGCTGAGTGCCTCAGGTCAGTTGGTACTTGGCCGTTCATAGTCGGAATGACATGTCAGCAATGTTGTTTTGTTACCTGCTAGTCGGACATCAGCAATAAGTCGGCAACTGACAATACGAACGATTCGAATTTGTGGCCGGTTTGTGTTCGCCTCATATGCTGACATCGCTGATATTTCCGATCACCGTTAATATCAGCGATGTCAGCATGCCGAGCAACAGCCAATGATGTGCAATCAACAGCTGATCAAATATCAACCGTCCACCGTCAACCGTCACCGTCAACCGTCAACCGTCCACTGTCCGCCGTCCGCCGTCCGCCGTCCGCCGTCCGCCGTCCGCCGTCCGCCGTCCGCCGTCCGCCGTCCGCCGTCCGCCGTCCGCCGTCCACCGTCCACCGTCCACCGTCCACCGTCCACCGTCCACCGTCCACCGTCCACCGTCCACCGTCCGCCGTCCGCCGTCCACCGTCCACCGTCCACCGTCCACCGTCCACCGTCCACCGTCCACCGTCCACCGTCCGCCGTCCGCCGTCCACCGTCCACCGTCCACCGTCCACCGTCCGCCGTCCGCCGTCCACCGTCCGCAGTCCGCAGTCCGCAGTCCGCAGTCCGCAGTCCGCAGTCCGCAGTCCACCGTCCACCGTCCACCGTCCACCGTCCACCGTCCACCACGAGCCACCTCTCGCGGCCGGGGTCCATGTCCATGTCCAGTTTTTGTCGTCGCCATCGAGGCGCCCCTGCTCTCTTGGCGACCGAGCGTGATGGTTGTTTTTACGCACACCCCGAACCAGTGCGGCTCGAGCGGCGTCCCTCTGCTCCCCCTGATGGGGGGACACGAGCGTGTTGTGCACAGCTGGTGACGCCCCCCGTACACCCCTCCGACGCCCCCGTGACCCGTGCCCGGCGTCGACGGTGTTGTTTTACGGTGTCGGGGGGGGGGGGGCACGAGTTGTTTCTGGAAAGGAGACAGAGGTGCGACGTCCTCGAAAAGAAGAGATTCACATTTCAAAAAGAGAAGGAGGAAAAGAGACTGGAAAGGAGATTCAAAAAGTGGTATTAGGGCCCATGGATGTTAATTTTAGAAATGGCGTGTATTAGTGGTGAAGATTCGGAAATTTTCTAAATCATGTCCGATTCAAAGTCCGGTCCAATATGACAATGTTGACCAAAAAGTGAATTCAAGAGTCCAAAAATAGTCCATTTAATTAGTGATGTATTTACTTTATTTCATGTCCATAATTAACTGCACCGCTCAAATAATTGCAATTGCTCATAAGTTGGTTACCTTATTGCTACCCTTCCATAACAGATTCTAGAAATGTGTTCCAAATCCAGCCTATTGCTATTCTGCCGGTTAATTTTAAGTGATTTGTGCAGACTAGCAGCCTATAAAGTTATGGACGCAAAGAAGAAAAAATGTATATAACTGCCTGTAAGGTGTAAAACCGTTAAGGTCTAAAAATGCGTGAATTGTGATCTATATGCCTTGACCGAAAATTGCCCGAAATATGAAGAGAAAAAAGTTGTCCGGCTGACCGACCGAAGTCCAAATCGGAATCGGACCATTTTTGGACGTCCAAAAATTTGGACTACGATTTACATCACTAATGTGTATCACACAATATTATTTTCCTGAAAAAAATAACAGTTGCGAGGTGGATCACAGTAGCTCACCAGCTTTCATATTAGTTGATGACCTTCAAAAATGTTCATAATCATATGAGAAATGGTTCTATGGCTTCTGGCAAATACCTTCAATAAATGGTTGGAGTTTTTCCAAGAAAGTTGGTGGGGCAAAATGCCATTTTGCTTGGTTGTTTTGCTTGGTTGAGGTGAAAATGACCATTTTAATGCCGGATAACCTCCAAATCTGACAAGAGTTAGTGGGGCAATACACACAGCGGGTGGGGCAGTGGCCCCACCATTTGAATAGGAAACTCCACTCCTGCTTCAATTATGCATAGCAAAGCTGACTTACCCCGGTCCGGTACACCTCACCAAGACGCTTACACCTCTCACCAAGACGCTTACACCTCTCACCAAGACGCTTACACCTCTCACCAAGACGCTTGCACCTCTCACCAAGACGCTTACACATCTCACCAAGACGCTTACACCTCTCACCAAGACGCTTACACCTCTCACCAAGACGCTTCAGCCCCGCAGAAGCTGCGGCAGAAGCTGCGTCACCACTGTCGTGGCTTCTCAGCCGGATCGCTCACCTCCGCGCTGCCTGCCATACGCGACTCCTCGATCGTGCTCCGCGGCTCCTCAGTCCCGTTAGGCGCTGCGTGCCGTGTGCCCTGGCAGTCGCCCCTATCTTCCTTACTGCCGCCACCTTATCGGAGACGCATCGTCGTGCACGTGCAGGGAGCCTTGCCTCGGGCGTGCGACGCTCCAGTTGGTCTAAAGAAACCCGTCTAGGTCACTCCCTCTCCCTCTCTCCCTCTCTCCCTCTCTCCCTCTCTCCCTCTCTCCCTCTCTCCCTCTCTCCTCTCCTCTCTCCCTCTCCCTCTCCCTCCTTCCCTCTCCCTCTCCCTCTCCCCTCTCCCTCTCTCCTCTCCCTCTCTCCTCTCTCCCTCTCTCTTCCCTCTCTCCCTCTCTCCTCTCCTCCCTCTTCTCCCTCTCTCCTCTCTCCTCTCGACTCTCCCTCGACCCTCTCGCCTCTCTCCCTCTCTCCCCCTCTCCCTCTCGATCTCCTCTCTCCCCTCTCTCCCCTCTTCCCCTCTCCCTCTCTCCCTCTCTCCTCTCGTCCCTCTCTCCTCTCGCCCTCTCGCCCTCTCGCCCTCCTCTCCCTCTCTCCCTCTCTCCCTCTCTCCCTCTCCCTCTCGCCCTCTCTCCCTCCTCCCTCTCGCCCTCCTCTCCCTCTCCCTCTCCCTCTCCACCTCTCTCTCTCTCTCCCTCACCCTCTCCCTCTCTCCCTCTCCCCCTCTCCCTTCTCCTCTCTCCCTCTCGCCCTCTCGCCCTCTCTCTCCCTCTCTCCCTCTCCTCTCTCCTCTCCCCTCTCCCCTCTCTCCCTCTCTCCCTCTCTCCCTCTCCCTCTTCCCTCCCCCTCCCTCTCTCCCTCTCTCCCTCTCTCCCTCTCGCCCTCGTCGCCCTATCGCCCTCTCGCCCTCTCCCTCTCCCTCTCTCCCTCCTCTCCCTCTCTCTCTCTCCTCTCTCCCTCTCTCCCTCTCCCCTCTCACCCTCTCTCACCCTCTCTCCCTCTCTCCCTCTCTCCCTCTCGCCCTCTCCCTCTCTCCTCTCTCATCCCTCTCCCTCTCTCTCTCTCTCTCTCCCTCTCTCCCTCTCCCTCTCTCCCTCTCTCCCTCTCTCCCTCTCTCCCTCTCTCCCTCTCTCCCTCTCTCCCTCTCTCCCTCTCCCCCTCTCCCTCTCTCCCTCTCGCCCTCTCGCCCTCTCGCCCTCTCGCTCTCTCCCCCTCTCCCTCTCTCTCTCTCCCTCTCTCCCTCTCTCCCTCTCTCCCTCTCTCCCTCTCTCCCTCTCTCCCTCTCTCCCTCTCGCCCTCTCGCCTCATCCCTCTCTCCCCTCTCTCCACCCTCACCATGCGCCACGTTCGCCGCATCAGGCCGCACCGCGCCGTATTGGCCGCAATAAAGCCCCCGGCCGGACCCCGAAAGCGCAGCACTACCAGCACTACCCGATCATCATCGGCCGTAGTTACGATCTGGGACGATGATTACTGCATTTGAACAGCGGTACTGGCGCAGTTTACGCCCCTGGGAGCGACGGCTGGCGGCGGCGGCGGCTGGCGGCAGGCGGCAGGCGGCAGGCGGCGGGCGGCGGCAGCGGTGGCGGCGGCGAAGGCAGGGGTTACCGATACTGGTCACGAGAAACCATGACGGGTCAGATGGGAGGGGAGAGGAGGAGAGCAGAGCAGAGGGAGGCCTGCGGCAGGTGTGCACGGGGACGAGGTGAACAGTGCAAGTTGCAGCACGCGAGAGAAGAGCTCCTGGTGGCGCTTCTGACTGGGGAAAGGGTGTACGAAGGGAGATGGGGGAGTTATGGGTCATGGCTGCAGTGGAGGGGCTGGCAGGGGAGGGGGGATGGGGTGCAAGAAGGGGAGGGAGTTATGGCCATGCTCGCCGTAGAGGGGCATGTAGAGGTAGTAGGTTGCTAATTACTTTGGGTTTACAGGAGCATGGGTGAAGTAAACTTGACGTACTGAACTGCAGTTTACGGTGTGGATCTATCGCGAATCCAACCCGACTCCAAACTGACCCCTGATTTAAATCCGAGCCCCATCTAAACCCAGAACAAATCCAATCTCTACCCGATCCATTTCTGATCTGACACACCGTATCTTGACGTGTTGTTTTGGCGAGGATGTTTTGGCTGGCAGAAGCCAACTTCGCTGAGTCGACCCAATCAGGTGTCTCAGCTTGCAGCGTTCCAACGTCGTGACGTCACAGGCTGGTCAGCACCGGACGCCGCTGGGCGGTGTTTGGCTGACGTCAGCGTTTGTCAGCGTTTGGCAGCGCTGATGTACGGCTGATGTGCGGCTGAAAGGCGGCTGATGTGCGGCTGATGTGCGGCTGATGTGCGGCTGATGTGCGGCTGATGTGCGGCTGATGTGCGGCTGAAAGGCGGCTGATGTGCGGCTGAAAGGCGGCTGAGAGGCGGCTGATGTGCGGCTGATGTGCGGCTGATGTGCGGCTGATGTGCGGCTGAAAGGCGGCTGATGTGCGGCGGATGTTGCACTGCTATCAGCGCTGAGACGTGGAAAGTTGGCCGACGTGGGCCGACCGTGGATGAGTTTAGGACTGTTGACGAGTTTGTGGATGAGTTTGGGACGGTTGGACGGGCCTGGTAACGTAACTAGAGATGACCAGAGGGCAGGGGCTCCGCCACAGGGGGGACGGGGGGACGTGCCCCCCCCCCATTTTTTTACTTTAAACATTACGCCTATGGGCGTTGCATGGCAAGAATCGACTTCAGAATGCCTCTGTCAACCCCAATTTTCGGAACGTGGCGGTGCTCTTGCCAGAGGGGTTCACCAAACGTTTGTCCAAGGAGACATGCAGACGGTTAGACAGCCCGTTGTACCTTGAGAGCTGCAGGTTTATGAACCCATCAACCCGTGCAGAGCTGAAGGTTTACGAACCCGTCAACCCGTGCAGAGCTGAAGGTTTACGAACCCGTCTCGCCTGACAGAGTTGCCGATTCACAAACTGGTCCGGTCGGACTGTGATGACGGGCAATTACAACGAGAAAAAAACAACACGTTCAAGGCCCGTCCTTGTTTCGCGCGAGACACGTGCTGGCTTCGTCTGCGGCGGGTCGGTTGCGACAGTAGTGCGCGACGTACAGGAGTGCAGCTCGATGATAACAAGGACGATTGTCGTGGGATTAGCACGAGAAAACTCGCCCCTACCATCACTCAAAAAGTCAAAACAGGGACGAGAACAGGAGATACTGGTTTTGCCAGACTCATCTTCTGCGCTGATGTGTCTCTGGCGAGCACTGTCGTCGTCTCGAAGAAATGCACGAATAAATCGGCTGAAACGTAGATTATTGCAAATCATCAGCTACGTTCAGTACTTTACATAATATTAATCATGGATGTCGGTGTTATCTTTAGTTTCGCCATTTCTGAAACGTTTATGGTCTCATGGTTAATGAAAGATAATAGAAGTTAATGGAAGTGTTAAGTGTGTCGTCATAATAGAACAGATGTCGGAGAGTTTTTCAATAATATGGTTCCCAGTCAGGCAGCTCTTTCCCAAGAGTTAAAGGGACCAAATGGCTGGCTAGGCCTGGGCTATGCGACGAAGGTGTCCGGTTTTAAATCGCCAGCCAGGAATTCGTTTTCACCTCCCGGGAATGAGAGCAGTGCGTTTTCTTCACCGTTACCTGGCTCGTTCTACTCTCGTCATTCTAGTTGGTGTTTCTAGAGAATCTGATGGTGGCCGGATAACTTCATCCTTTGATATCTCCCTGACGAATTTTACTCCGTGACTATTGTAGCCACCGTGGATCTTATTCCTCTATTATCTTACATGTCTTCCTCTGAGACATTGCATTCGCGTTTTGTGTGTGCATGTGTAACGTTCAATTCATACCAGCACAAAACTAGCAGCTGTCTCTCAGCAACCTCTGTTCCAGCGTCAACTCGATTAGCATTCCTAAATTCGCGACTCATTGCTCGACTCTTGTGGCCCATCGCTGGCTTTGCCGGTTTCGCGGATTCCGCCGCCTCCTTCTGACCGTCAGCAGCGTACTACTGCTCTCCCCGGATCGAAAGACCGATCACCTAATGGAGCGTGGTCTCCACTCCTGTTGGCCATTCAGGTCTCCTGTCCTCCACCAGCGGCAGCGGCAGCGGCAGCGGCAGCGGCAGCGGCAGCGGCAGCGGCAGCGGCAGCGGCAGGCGGTGGCTCGGTCATTCACTGCGAGTGAAAGGCGCCGGCCTGTCCGGTCGGTGTAAGGCATGACTGGCGCGTGGAAGACGCGGAAGATGACATGGGGTGGTGAATTGAGGGATGTTGTGTCGATGGTGACATGGGAAATGTCGTTTGTCATCAGGTGTGTCGTATATATGGTAGGATGAGAGTCGTTGCTGTTTGGTCCCAGTCATTAGTTTAGGTCTGCGTTAGGTTTCTGACAAGCTCTGGAGACTGCTAGAGGTTTCATAGGCGCTGCTTTCTGGTCTTGTTAAAAGGTAGGTATGAAACAGTTATGATTTTTGTTGCGTCTCAAGCGAACACATTTTCAGCGGGATAGTTGGCTGTTCATCAATTAAATACTAATTATACAGACTGTTAAAGTTCAGAATCTTTTTCTCAGAAGGACCACGACACAACTCCGTGTTCCTATTCATTACTCCTCGCCACCAACTCGAACTCATCGCCACCAACTCGTTCCTACCGCTTTCATCCGCGTCATCTCGGGGAGACATCCTCGTCTTTATCCCCACCGAATCTCCCCAATTAACCGGCCAGGAATCCTTTCCATGTCCCGCCTGTGGCCGCTGGTGTCTGCGGGGATAAACTGGTGTCCGCCGTGTCCGCTGGTGTCCGGGTCGGCTCTGGGTTTGGGCGAGGCATGCCCTGCGGCTACGTATCGCATTCCACTGGTCTACGGACGCCACTCGATAAAGCCAGTCGCTGCTGCATCGCCGCAACTATCACGGCAGTCCGGCAGCAGCCGGTGGCGGCCATAAAATGCCGGACGCGTCGAACGCGGCGCCTGGCGGCGTGAGTGGCGCGGCAGCGGCGTGCAGGGGGGAGGAAGAGTCCGCCGGATCCTTCCCGGACGGGCGGACGGCGCTGTGGCGACGTGAGTGGCGCGGCGGCGGCGTGCAGGGGGAGAGGAGGGTCCGCCGGATCTGTCCAGGACGGGGAACACCCCTGGAAGAGAATGTGAGGGGAAGGCGCGGGTTGAGTACCAAGGGCGGATCCAGCCGGCCGTTTTTTAGGGGGGGGGAAACCGTTTTTTAGCAGACCTCACTTATCCCCAATTTCGAATTTCTTCCCGGATTTGGGCCACTTTATTTGCAACCACACGATTGCGATTTTTAAAAAAAGGTTTTCGACCTTTTGGGATATCGAAGAAGGAATATGTCAGCTTGCAGTTTGTATTGTTCCGACATTGCCTTACACTGAGCAAGACTATGTCAATTGTCAGCTGTACCCAGGGGCATCGCCGATAAATTTTTGAATGGGGGTCGGCTGAAATGACAAAAAATTTACCCCAATTTGTTATGCGTGTATTTAAGCCTTTGCATCATTTTAATGTGGATTTGCATGTTATAGTAGGTAATTGTTATTTAGTGCCGCGAAGCGGCGCGAAATTTTTGTTTTCGGGGTTGCCTGATAAAACCCAGGAACAGGCATTTTTAGCTTCTTAGCCTTGTAGAGGATAAGAAGCTAAAAAATGTTATTAATTCAATTCAGCGTTACGACGAAACGAAGACGATGGCGATGGCTTCGTTATGACGATGGCCACCGATGTAACGCCGCGAAGCGCCGTGAACATTTTAATTCTAGGTCGTGGAAAACGCAATTTTAATATTGGAACCAGACCGTGAGTGGAGCCAAGCCTCAGGTAGCCTCTTTTCCTGGTTGCACATCTCGGTATGACAAATGTTGAAATGAAAGTAGTGTTTCATATACATTAGCCTCGGATAGTAAAGCACGATGACCGGTGGCAGTCTGCGCTCAATAGTACATATGATAATAATAACTGTAGTCTGTACTCTGTATACATACCTATGTACTGAGTTGTAACACACAGCTGGTAACGGTGCAAATGGTTTCAAAGTAGCAAGAGGCAGACCGACATTTCCGCGCATAAATGGTCTCTGTGGATCTGGAGGAGCCTGGGGGAGGTGGCTTGGGGAGATAGTCCTGGCCTGGTACCCACTATTAGCTCTTCGGGCCAGCAAGTTGGGCACCGCTGAACGGCTTCCGGTTGCGGAGGTCTTTTTTGCGGAGGAGTCTTTGCGTCCGCGTCGCCTTTTTCGGAACTCGGCAGACTAGCTAAACATGTAGCCCGCTTTAAAGTTAATATTTTATGAAGAGAGTTGGCCCTGGGGCCAGCAATTACCGCCAAGGAGAGCCTCTGCAAGACACTTAATGGAATTAATTTTCCAAAGTTGTATATGCAATTGCGAAACTTGTGTAATGCCGCGAAGCGGCGCGAGATTTTACAGTTTTTTGACTGTGGCTAGCTGGATTTTGACTGCTGCAATTTTGGGATGCCCAGTACCGTTCTAAAAACGCAAATATAACATGTATTAGACTTCACGTCTGGGGGGGGGGGCAAAACATAGTTTGCCACCCCCCCCCCCCCCCTTAAACAGGCTTGGCCCCGTTCGCCCCCTGGATCCGCCCTTGTTGAGTACCCCTGGAGATGGCAGGCAGACGCTGGCCGGCACGGGTCGGACACCCCTGCGGAAGAGTCGTGAATCTTGGCTCGTGACAGGCGCAGACTAAGGAATGTCGTTAAAGTGTCTTAATGGAGCTACTGGGCCCGCGTTGGCGCCGAGGAACATGGCGAAGGAACGGACCGGGATGGCGGTTCGTTTTATTGGGTGCCCTCATTGAGTGAGACACCCTTCGACGAACTGCACCCTATGCCCACGGTGTCCCTCGTCGACCCATCGCCGACTCCTAGCCAATCCCTTCGCCGACCCCTAGCCAATCCCTTCGCCGACCCCTAGCCAATCCCTTCGCCGACCCCTCGCCGACCCGCCGTCGACCCGCCGCCGACTCCTCGCCGGCTCCTCGCCGACTCCTAACCGACTCCTAGCCGGCCCCTCGCATGCTCGTGGCCAACCCCCGCAGACCCTTCGCCGACTCCTAGCCGACCCCTAGCCGACCCCTAGCCGGCCCCTAGCCGGCCCCTCGCCGGCCCCTTGCCGGCTCCTAGCCGACCACGCGCAGACCTTTGCCAGCCCCTCGCGTTTTCGTGTCTGAGCTGCCCCTGGTTCTCCCCTGTAGGCCTCGTGGCACCCTTTGCCGACTATTACATCACCCCCGGCTGGGGTGGCGTTGGCTACATACACCTGAGGGGAGCTGGGGCGTGGGGAGGGGGCAGAGCATGCGCCTACCTGGGAGACATTAGCAGGTAGCTGCTCTGATGTTGTTGCTCGTTAGGACATTGACTAATGTCTGCGTTTTGGGGGCGAGGGATAGGGTGTACTTTCGCGACGTAACGGTACCTTTACCCGGCCCTCTCGCTGCCCGGGAGGCTTGTCCCCGAGTGACCATTGGGCACAGAGCCGGTTGGAGCCCTAATGCCGTCGTTTCGCGGGGCCTGCCATCCGAAAGTCATCCGTCTTGCTTTAGGCGTGCTGTTTGTGCGCGAGGCGTTTTGTGACCGCGCCACCGGCGCCTGGCGAGGGGATCGAGAGGAGCTGGGGCACAAAATGTCCCCTCTGGTCGGGGTCTGCCTATCGGACGCTACCGGACCCCCCCCCCCCCCCCCCCCCCCCCCCCGCCGGAACCCCGTGACCCCTGGGACACGGGACCACGGACCACAGCGTCTTTGTTGCTGTGGGATGGAACTACTGTATGCATTCCTCGGATGCTGGGTGGTATGGGTGCAGTATGGTGTTTTTTGTAACCTACTGACCACCATCCGTGCCACCTGCGACTTCTAGAAAAATATTGTTTGTCGCTAACTTCGGCGCTGGGTGCTTCTTACCGCGTGCTTTCCATTCGCCGGTATTCTCTACTCAGACTTGTAACTGGTAGAAAGTGCGTGACTGCTGTGATTTGTGGTCATGTTTTAACTGTGTTTCCTATGAGTCATATATGTATGTTTTGAAGCTGTTGTGGTTTGTTGAAGCTGTTCTCCCTCCGGCCATTCTGGCACATGTTCTCACATGGAACTCGAGGACACGCCCTATTATAGCAGTTTCTTCCTAGATACTCCATACTCATCCGTGGTGACTGTGCTTTCTTGGACTTTCCTAGCACCTCCTACTGTAACTGTTTTGACTACTGTAACTGTTGTGAAGGTAATCGGTAATCACTGCCATGGCTGCTCCATATGTTACAGGAGCTCAAGGTAACTTTACTTTGAAAGTTATCTGACATAGCCTGATGTTCTGACCGCTGTTCTGTTCATATTCTGACCGTTGTTCTGTTCTGTTCTGTTCATGTTCTGACCGCTGCCCTGTCTGTTCTGTTCATGTTCTGACCGCTGTTCTGTTCATGTTCTGACCGTGGTTCTGTCTGTTCGTTTCAGATTGTCGTCCCTGTACAGATGAGGAGGCGCTTCTCAGCTATTGCACCAGTGATTTTGGTGAGTTGATATTGACCACGCAATATGCGGCGGCGAGCGAGGTTAGGTGAGTTTGATGCATCTGAGTTAAAAGAGAACCCAGCCGTGTGAGTTGTCCCCGCACACCGAGGAAGTTTCTGGAGCGTATTTCCGTGTGTGAGCTAAACTCTGAGGAGTTTTGGTTCGTACCATGGGTGTTCTATCCCAGTGAGATGTGCTCTCAGGGCGTTTGTTGGGTCTGTGCGTTTAGCTGAGTGGACCGTGGTCGCAGGTCTGAGAGGTGTGGGCCGGGACTGTCGCTAAGGTGTGACATTTTGTGAGCGCTCAATTGATGCTCTTTCCTTCCTGTTGCTGCTCATTCTCTTCCTTCCTGTGCGTACCATGGTTGTGAATATTTTTAACGCACCCGTCTAGTAGTCTGTATCAGGAAAATTAACGTATCCTTGACGGGATGTGTGGGGTTCCCGTAGAGCTTCGCATACAAAATAAAAATAAACAAAATAATGTATTATGACCGATTTTTTCTTCAAAGTACACGTGACTATGTATCAAATCTATGATATCTATGATACATAGACTATGTATAGTCTATGTATCAAATCTATGATATCTATGATACATAGACTATGTATAGTCTATGTATCAAATCTATGATATCTATGATACATAGACTATGTATAGTCTATGTATCAAATCTATGATATCTATGATACATAGACTATGTATAGTCTATGTATCAAATCTATGATATCTATGATACATAGACTATGTATAGTCTATGTATCAAATCTATGATATCTATGATACATAGACTATGTATAGTCTATGTATCAAATCTATGATATCTATGATACATAGACTATGTATAGTCTATGTATCAAATCTATGATATCTATGATACATAGACTATGTATAGTCTATGTATCAAATCTATGATATCTATGATACATAGACTATGTATAGTCTATGTATCAAATCTATGATATCTATGATACATAGACTATGTATAGTCTATGTATCAAATCTATGATATCTATGATACATAGACTATGTATAGTCTATGTATCAAATCTATGATATCTATGATACATAGACTATGTATAGTCTATGTATCAAATCTATGATATCTATGATACATAGACTATGTATAGTCTATGTATCAAATCTATGATATCTATGATACATAGACTATGTATAGTCTATGTATCAAATCTATGATATCTATGATACATAGACTATGTATAGTCTATGTATCAAATCTATGATATCTATGATACATAGACTATGTATAGTCTATGTATCAAATCTATGATATCTATGATACATAGACTATGTATAGTCTATGTATCAAATCTATGATATCTATGATACATAGACTATGTATAGTCTATGTATCAAATCTATGATATCTATGATACATAGACTATGTATAGTCTATGTATCAAATCTATGATATCTATGATACATAGACTATGTATAGTCTATGTATCAAATCTATGATATCTATGATACATAGACTATGTATAGTCTATGTATCAAATCTATGATATCTATGATACATAGACTATGTATAGTCTATGTATCAAATCTATGATATCTATGATACATAGACTATGTATAGTCTATGTATCAAATCTTGAAAGCGGAGGAACTGAAAGCCATTCATACTTCAATGCGGGTTGGCAAATAATTGATACCCCTTTCTCGCTATGCCAGTACGGTATGACAAGAGAAGCATCGTAGATAGTACAAGAGTACCTACCTACCCACAAGGCACACGCGCAACCCAACCTTTCGATGTTATCGCCACTGCAAAGCTGGTCTGGACGGCGAGGATCCACTCGGGATTTTTTTCCGAACGAGTGTCCGATTTTCCTGGTGCCACCTTCCTGTATCAGTATAACGGCTGACAACCGTCCGGCTCTACACCACTGACGCTGACATCATCACTAAACTGACATTTACAGTCCATGCCATCACTGGCGAACGCACAGTCATGGTTTCGAGGTCGGTGCGTTCTGTTTTCGAGGCCCACGGAGGAGCGGGGTGGCGGCTTTGCGGGACGCTGCTCTTGCGGTAACTCCCAGAAGCAGAGCCGGGCGACAGTGTAGCCTAATGACCGTGATGAGCTGGCCGTTGGTTTCATAATTCACACTGAGATCATCCTTGTGCCTGGCAGCCGTCCGCTAGCCAGTGGCGACGCCAGGCAAGTCCCAGGGCGGGGCACGGTCTCTCCAACTTTCACTTTAGCTCTTTGACGTCATTGGGATTTCCGACGCGCTTATACATTAGTTTGAAAAATAACTTTTTTTCACAAAGACAAAGTTCTAGCCCCCCCCCCGCGATTCGATCCTGAAGCCGCGCCTGCCAGTTGTGTCTCCTCGCATGATTCACACTCACATCTGCTGTTAAATAACGTCCTGTTGTCGGACCGGCTTAGCCGTATGGACCAGGATTTACGACGTTTGCCTGCTGAAGTCATCCCGTTTGGCTCATTCCAGAACCGTCCAGCTACAATGTGCCCAACGTGTGTGCTGGGGAGGGGGAGGGGGGGGGGACGGCGAGGCGAGGCGAGGGCGGTTTGCTTTGCTGGTGGTAGTGGCGGCCTCCAGCTGGCCACGCCTTCCGAAACATTGATTTAGGTCATGGCCCCGCCCTGCGCTGGTAACTATAAGGGCCTGTTTTGTGACTGTACGCAGTGCTATTGCAATAGTAGTCTGGCCAACAGTGACTGCGCGGTATGATTGGCTATTCTGATGACCTCCGTTGACCTGTGGCGACCTCTGGCAGCGTTAAGTTAGGTACCTGCGGTTTTGTCTACATATGAAATACTCGACCAACGTCTATATGTCTCTACTGGCTGCTTTTCCCGTCGTCGACCTTCGTTAATTTCTACCGATCTCTGTTGACCCCCAGCGACCTCCCCTCTGACTCTGACTCCTGACCCATTCTACTCTTCCGATCCCTCTAACCCGCGTCTGACCCGTATCTGACCCTCGTCTTTCTCCCGGCAGTGGTTCGCGGCCGAATCACCGGCGTGGAGCATCACGAACGCCTGGACCGCAGTGCGCTCTTCGTCCGCGCCGCCCGCGTCATCCGCCAGACCAACGACATCTTCCGGTGGGCCGCGCAACTAACAGTTGGCTCCGCGCCCGCCAGGGATCTGAGCAACCACATCAGCGAGCGCTACCGGCCGGCGATGCTCGACTCGATCGCCAGCGAGGCGGCCTCCGAGGCGATGGCCGAGGCGAATGGAAGTGTCTACGTGCCGAGGCATTGTGGAGCCCATGAGGGGCGAGGACAGTATTTGCTCATGGGTCGCCACAGGCTCGGGGTGCCGATGGTTACGTGCTCACTAGCGGCGGGAGAGTGGAGCAGAATCAAGGCAGCGGCCGAGCGCTCTGCGACCAATGAGTGTATTCTGGAGGGGTAAGGCGGACGCCACGTGCAATGGTGCAATGGTGCAAAGGTGGAGGGAGCAGGATGGAAAATTGTCGAGAAATTATCAAGAATTGATGCTGTGAACGACAAAGAAGAAGTCCTCGATGGAAGCTCAGATGATATATGGAAGCATTTCAACCGGCGGGATTTATAAGCTTTCGATGTGTTCGTTGTTTTTATGAACTGATTTTGAGCCTGATTTTCTTGGCTATTTGTAGCGAGTTGTGGCCCTTTTCCCGTCTGGACGTTGAGAGGGACGGGCGAGATGTCGCGTGATTATCGGCGATTGGTGCACCTCTGTGATTGGTGATTATCAGCGGTTGGTGCACCTCTGTGGCGCGATCTGTGATACGTGTGTACATATAGTGCAATTGGTGAAACGATGAAGCGTAGGTAGCGGGCTCGGGCCGGCAGAGCGCCAAGAAAAGCGCCAAAATCTGGCCGCAAACCTGGGCGATTGTCGGATGCGCCAAGTGGCGGATATTATTGATCGGCGACCGCCATCTTGTAATTCTGGAGCTGATTTTAGCTTACATCGCTTCCGTCTCTCGTTCCTTCTAACCTAACGATTTCTCAGTTTCTGTGCGCTTTTCATGTACTCTGATCGAGCGGTCCTGGCGGCTAACAGCTGATGTGATACGTGCCCGAGCGTGGCCGCGATCTGCCCATGCTAGGCAGTCCAGCGTCGAACGACTTTTAGCATGGTGTCAGACTGGTCCTCGCTTGCGTTCGTAAGCCCAGCGGCCCGTTTTACCGTTGACCCAGCGCTGTGACCTTTATCGACGTTGACCTGTGGCGTTGACCTTTGCCCGCGGGGCGACCGCTGCTGCTGCCGTCTTAGTATCATGGAGCAACAGGGTATGTACGCGCTGTGTCCCATGTGCCTCGGGCCCGCTTCACAAAGCGAAAATGCAACGACGCCTCCACTGATATGCAGTGTTCGACGTATCTGCTGTCATTCGTCAATTATTGTATTTATTCTATGTTTCTCTGTTAAGATTTCCTTTAGGTCTGAAATTTGGCTATACTAAATTGCGTATTTTCAGTTATAATCAGAACAATAATTATCATAGTCAACGGAGCTTGATGGAGTTGCGTACATTGCATTTTCGATTTGTGAAGCGGGCCCGCTGGCCTCCGTAGCTTAACCTGCAGCGCTGCCTCGACTCCGCGGGTCCGTGAATTCAGATGTGCCAACAAGTGACGGCTGACCGGGTACCTCGGTGCTAGCGTCCACGGTGCCAACTGTATATAACGCGTGCCAAACCCGGGCCGCGACCTGCCGAGGGCGTCCATGGTTGCCATGGTGACGGCGCGGTTGCCATGGCTACGTGTCGGCTTGGCTGCGCGTGGTGGCATTTGTGTTGCAATGGGAGCGGGCTGCGCCCGGTCCGAGTTGAGACCCTCTGATGGACCGACGCCGGCCGTGGTTTGAGACCACTGGTCTGTGATCTCGAGAGTACGATTGCGTTGTTGCATGTTGTTGTCATGGTGTACAGTGAATACATTTATCTATACGTACAGCGCAGAGTTGGTGTTTCCAAGGCAGCGCTACGTTGGAGTCCTGCGCGGATAGTATGTTACAATCATGTTAAATGTTAACCCGCGCACTGCAGGGGGGTGATTTCCGCCCCCCTCAGGTTTTTCGCAGATAGCGGAAAAAAACGGCGGCGCTGCGCGCCGCCGGGTTTTGGCACACCTGTTGGAACATCAATTGCTCACACTTAAAAAATGACCGGGTCATCTCAGGTCAGGTCACCCGACCAGGTCAAGTGACCCCACCTCCAAAAAGAATGGAGTTGTGCCAAAGCCAGAGTTTCTCACCGATCAGTTTCAACTTACAGGGTGTCATGAGGGCATAAGTAGTTATAATTGGTATATCTCGGAATTTTGATATCGGTGACCTAAGGTCAGGTCAATTTCGTGCTTCCCATAATAAGTCAATGGGGAAATATTCAAATACTTCCTATTTCAAGGATATGCATGATATTAGTCCAATTACTTCTGGATCATATTATTATAGGATATGCTTGATGATTCAAGTGTAAGTTTTGTTCAGTGATCCCTATGGGGTCATTTGAGGTCACCATCACTTTTTGTCAATAACTCGCGACATAATACAGATAGATATGTGAAACCGACAGCAATGTGTTTGTCTCGTCGAGACACGTCTCCCTATATGCAACATGACCTCCTGGGTCTTTACCTCATGTCAAGGTCACGTGACCTGAGGTCAAATTTTGAAGTTGACCTAACAATGTCACCACGTATATCAGATCATATTATTATAGGATATGCTTGATGATTCAAGTGTAAGTTTTGTTCAGTGATCCCTATGGGGTCATTTGAGGTCACCATCACTTTTTGTCAATAACTCGCGACATAATACAGATAGATATGTGAAACCGACAGCAATGTGTTTATCTCGTCGAGACACGTCTCCCTATATGCAACATGACCTCCTGGGTCTTTACCTCATGTCAAGGTCACGTGACCTGAGGTCAAATTTTGAAGTTGACCTAACAATGTCACCACGTATATCATTCGAAGCGCCTTGACCAGACAAACACAATGGCGTAAACAGTTTTCCGTTATCTTTATTATTTAATAAGTTATTAGCGAACACAGTTCTTGCAAAAAAAAACAGCATTCCCCCCCCCCTTTTTGACCTCTGGAGCCTTAAATATTGACCCAAGATCAAATTTGAGGACATATTGTCGATTGCAAATTTCAATGGCTGGCGATGGCTTTGTTCGGTTTGTTTATAGCTAGCATAGTTTCCGAGATATATGGGAATTTATGGAGCGAAGTCCTAAAACAGGAAAACACTGAAAGTTTGACATTTGATGCCTCTGGTGACCTCAATTTTGACCTGACCTAGAAAATACTGCAATACTTTCGATAGAACTTGTATCAAGCAATCAAACGCCGTTTTCCACTTGTCGCTACGTAGCGTAGTTTTCGAGATCTCACGGGGGGGGGGGGCGGAAATCAACCCCCCTGCAGTTCGTGTTCGGCGCAAACCCCCTGCAGTGCGCGGGTTAGTCACTGACAACGTCCTGGGCTCATCTCTAAGGACCAGCTTTAATTATAACAAATCTTAGTCGCGGAGTTTCTGTCAGTTCATTGTCCACATAGCACTCTTTTCAACAGGACTGACTGATGCATTTGTTGAGACTATATATAATATATATATATATATATATATATATATATATATATATATATATATATATATATATATATATATATATATATATATATATATATATATATATATATATATATATATATATATATATATATATATATATATATATATATATATATATATATATATATATATATATATATATATATATATAAAGAGAACGTGTATTGACCACCGCAGTACAGAATGAGGGGCCGGGTAACTTTGGCTGTCAAACATTATGATTTTGGGTTATGGCCATAGATGGCGTTAGCTACCACATGCAATGTCGAATAGATGGCGCAGCTTGCCGTGATTGCCCCGTCGCACCCTAACGTGAGTGCCGGCGTTCCAACTGGGCGCAGATTGCCCGAAAATATCGCGAGACGCGATGACCATCACTTCCAAACGGAAATGGAACCCAGGCGACTTCATTACCCCCTCAGAAACCCGGACAACAGCTTTTCCGAGGTAAAAAATCCTAACCCATCCAGCACATCGCCCTCTCGAACGTTACCATGTCGGGCTTCATTCAGATACCCCACCGAACGGTACAGCGCAGCACCTTAACAAACCACAGGCAGATGGAATAGCACATCGGGCACACCCAAACCAACACGCATCCACGCAAACATACCGCTAAACAACAAAACTCATCACACCGTCAGCCAGCCTTTGTTACGCTAACATTCCAGCGGGCACCGCTTCAGCAGTTAACCAGACCACAAACCAGACCATCCATTCGAGATCGTGGAGGCCGCTTGGGGCTCAATTGCACCACCATATCCGAGAACGTCAGCGCAAACCATATACAGTCCAATCCCCGCGACAGCCCGCACAGAGACAGCCTCTGCGCGGGCTACCTATCGCACTTAGTCTTACTGTCCGGCTGCAGACACCGTAGCCTCTGCGCGGGCTATCCTCTGTGCAGTGTTGATATGAAGACTGCTTGAAACGGTAGCCTATGCGCGGGCCAGCCACCGTTCACGGCCTATATGTCGCCTCTGCGCGGGCTAGTTGCCCTACAGGGTCTATATGTAGCCTTTGCGTGGGCTATCCTCTGTCCAGTGCCGGGATGAAGACCTTCTGACACGATAGCCTCTGCGCGGGCCGGCTAGCCGCCGTTCAGAGTCTATATGTAGCCTCTGACTGTGCTCACCGCCGTGCAGTGTCGATGCGTAGCCTCTGCGCGGGCCGGCTAGCCGCCGTTCAGTCTATATGTAGCCTCTGCCTGTGCTCACCGCCGTGCAGTGTCGATGTGTAGCCTCTGCGCGGGCCGGCTAGCCTCCGTGCAGGGTCGATATAAACACCACTGTGTCTGCGGGCTGCAGCTCGTAACTGAGCTGTCCCAGCAGCTCCCAGTCGGCGTCGTTCACCAGCACCAGAATACCGGGCCGAACCGTGTCGCCCTGGCGGCAGGGAGCGCTTCACGTCACACAGTTACCGCTGGATAGTACGGGGTGGCACAGGCTAGTATGGAGTGGCACATTCTAGTACGGGGTGGCACATTCTAGTACGGGGTGGCACATGCTAGTACGGGGTGGCACATGCTAGTACGGTGTGGCACATGATGGCACAGTGTGACACATGATGACACAATGTGACACATGATGGCACAGTGTGGCACATGATGGCACAATGTGACACATGATGGCAGTGTGGCACATGATGGCACAGTGTGACACGATGGCACAGTCTGGCACAGTGTGGCACATGATGGCACAATGTGGCACATGATGGCACAGTATGGCACAATGTGGCACATGATGGCACAATGTGACACATGATGGCACAGTGTGGTACATGATGTCACAGTGTGACACATGATGGTACAATGTGGCACATGATGGCACAATGTGGCACATGATAGTACGGGGTGGCACATTCTAGTACGGGGTGGCACATTCTAGTACGGGGTGGCACATTCTAGTACGGGGTGGCACATGCTAGTACGGTGTGGCACATGATGGCACAGTGTGGCACATGATGGCACATGATGGCACAGTGTGGCACAATGTGACACATGATGTCAGTGTGACACAGGATGGCACAATGTGGCACATGATGGCACAGTGTGGCACAATGTGACACATGATGGCACAATGTGGCACATGATGGCACAATGTGGCACATGATGGCACAATGTGGCACATGATGACACAGTGTGGCACAATGTGGCACATGATGGCACAATGTGACACGATGGCACAGTCTGGCACAGTGTGGCACATGATGGCACAATGTGGCACATGATGGCACAATGTGGCACATGATGGCACAGTGTGGCACAATGTGACACATGATGGCACAATGTGGCACATGATGGCACAATGTGGCACATAATGGCACAATGTGACACATGATGGCACAATGTGGCACATGATGGCACAATGTGGCACATGATGGCACAATGTGGCACATGATGGTACAATGTGACACGATGGCACAGTCTGGCACAGTGTGTCACATGATGGCACAATGTGGCACATGATGGCACAATGTGGCACAATGTGGCACAATGTGGCACAATGTGGCACAATGTGGCACATGATGACACAGTGTGGCACAACGTGGCACATGATGGCACAATGTGACACGATGGCACAGTATGGCACAGTGTGGCACATGCTGGCACAATGTGGCACATGATGGTACAGTGTGGCACATGAAGGCACAATGTGGCACATGATGGCACAATGTGACACATGATGGCACAATGTGGCACATTCTAGCACGGGGTGGCACATTCTAGTACGGGGTGGCACATGATGGTACAGTGTGGCACATGATGGCACAGTGTGGCACATGATGGCACAATGTGGCACACGATGACACAGTCTGGCACAGTGTGGCACATGATGGCACAATGTGGCACATGATGGCACAGTGTGGCACAATGTGGCACAAGATGGCACAATGTGACACATGATGGCACAATGTGGCACATTGTGGCACAGTGTGCCACATGATGGCACAATGTGGCACATGATGGCACAGTGTGGCACATGATGGCACAGTGTGGCACATTGTGGCACATGATGGAACAGTGTGGCACATGATGTCACAATGTGGCACATGATGGCACAGTGTGGCACAGTGTGACACATGATGGCACAATGTGGCACATGATGGCACAATGTGGCACATTGTGGCACATGATGGAACAGTGTGGCACATGATGTCACAATGTGGCACATGATGGCACAGTGTGGCACAGTGTGACACATGATGCCACACTGTGGCACATGATGGCACAATGTGGCACATGATGGCACAATGTGGCACATGATGGTACAGTGTGGCACATGATGGCACAATGTGATACATGATGGCACAATGTGGCACATGATGGCACAGTGTGGCACATGATGGCACACTGTGACACATGATGGCACAATGTGACACATGATGGCACAATGTGACACATGATGGTACAGTCTGGCACATGATGGCACAATGTGGCACATGATGGCACAATGTGACACATGATGGTACAGTCTGGCACATGATGGCACAATGTGGCACATGATGGCACAATGTGGCACATGATGGCACAAGGTGACACATGATGGCACAATGTGGCACATGATAGTATGGGGTGGCACATTCTAGTACGGGGTGGCACATTCTAGTATGGGGTGGCACATTCTAGTACGGGGTGGCACATGATGGCACAGTGTGGCACATGATGGCACAGTGTGGCACATGATATTACATGATGGCACAATGTGACACATGATGGCACAATGTGGCACATGATGGCACAGTGTGGCACATGATGGCACAATGTGGCACATGATGGCACAGTGTGGCACATGATGGCACAATGTGGCACATGATGGCACAATGTGACACGATGGCACAGTCTGCCACAGTGTGGCACATGATGGCACAATGTGGCACATGATGGCACAATGTGGCACATGATGGCACAATGTGGCACATGATGGCACAGTGTGGTATAATGTGGCACATGATGGCACAATGTGACACATGATGGCACAATGTGGCACATGATGGCACAGTGTGGCACATGATGGCACAGAGTGGCACATTGTGGCACATGATGGAACAGTGTGGCACAGTCTGGCACAATGTGGCACATGATGGCACAGTGTGGCACAGTGTGACACATGATGGCACAATGTGGCACATTGTGGCACATGATGGAACAGTGTGGCACATGATGGCACAGTGTGACACGATGGCACAGTCTGGTACATGTGACACATGATGGCACAGCGTGACACATGATGGCACAATGTGGCACATTGTGGCACATGATGGAACAGTATGACACATGATGGCACAGTGTGACACGATGGCACAGTCTGGCACAATGTGACACATGATGACACAGCGTGACACATGATGGCACAATGTGGCACATTGTGGCACATGATGTCACACTGTGGCACATGATGGCACAATGTGGCACATGATGGCACAATGTGGCACATGATGGCACAGTGTGGCACATGATGGCACAGTGTGACACGATGGCACAGTCTGGCACAATGTGACACATGATGGCACAGCGTGACACATGATAGTATAGGATGGTAGGACAGCGCAGGATAGCACAAAAGGCACAGGTCAATACAGGATAGCACAAGATGGCACGGGGGCCCAGGGGGCCCAGGGGGCACAGGGGGCACAGGGGGCACAGGGGGAACAGGGCAGTACATGGCAGCACAGAGCAGGACAGGGCAACACAGGGTAGCACAATATAGCACAGGGCAGCACAGGATGGAACAGGATGGCACATGATGGAACAGGGTGGCACAGGATGGCACAGGGTGGCACAGGATGGCACAGGATGGAACAGGGTGGCACAGGGTGGCACAGGATGGAACAGGGTGGCACAGGATGGCACAGGATGGAACAGGGTGGCACAGGATGGAACAGGGAGGCACAGGATGGCACAGGATGGAACAGGGTGGCACAGGGGCGCACCAGAGTGTTAAGTACACAACTGTACTGTCCAAACCTGCACTCAACTTTCACAATAGCTGAAGGACAGGACGGCGGCGAGCCCGATCGTTATCAAGACCCAAAGCGTTGACGACACGACGATGGTAAGTTGAGTTCATTGTTTATTTGTCTTATTATCTGTACTTAGTCTGTACTAAGTACTCTGCTAACAACAAAATGGTAATTTTCCCCAACACCTAGCCATGCGTCTTATTTACCTGCATGAAGAGCTCGGGCCGTTCCTTGAGCAGGTTATCCCTGATCCAGGGTAGCAGCGCCTCCATGGTCCACACCTTCTCGCCGCGGTCCGGCAGCGTCAGCTGGTGCTGTTTAACATTGCCGAACAGCAGCTCCGCACCACCGCTGAACTCGACCGTCAGCTGCATCGTGACGATCAGAGCTGCGGGAATCAGGACCGTCAGCTGCGTCGTGACGATTGGAGCTGTGGGAATCAGGACCGTCAGCTGCATCGTGACGATCAGAGCTGCGGGAATCAGGACCGTCAGCTGCGTCGTGTCGATTGGAGCTGCGGGAATCAGGACCGTCAGCTGCATCGTGACGATCAGAGCTGCGGGAATCAGGACCGTCAGCCGCATCGTGACGATCAGAGCTGCGGGAATCAGAACCGTCAGCCGCATCGTGACGATCAGAGCTGCGGGAATCAGGACCGTCAGCTGCATCGTGACGATCAGAGCTGCGGGAATCAGGACCGTCAGCTGCATCGTGACGATCAGAGCTGCGGGAATCAGGACCGTCAGCCGCATCGTGACGATCAGAGCTGCGGGAATCAGGACCGTCAGCTGCATCGTGACGATCAGAGCTGCGGGAATCAGGACCGTCAGCTGCATCGTGACGATCAGAGCTGCGGGAATCAGGACCGTCAGCTGCATCGTGACGATCAGAGCTGCGGGAATCAGGACCGTCAGCTGCATCGTGACGATCAGAGCTGCGGGAATCAGGACCGTCAGCCGCATCGTGACGATTGGAGTTGCGGGAATCAGGACCGTCAGCTGCATCGTGACGATCAGAGCTGCGGGAATGGGACGTCAGCTGCATCGTGACGATCAGAGCTGCGGGAATCAGGACCGTCAGCTGTATCGTGACGATCATCGTGATGTGCGTTTTGTGCCGCTGTGTGACGGCTCAGGTGCCGACTCGTTTATGAATCGCTCTTTTAATCAGCAGTTTTATTATGTGCTTATGTATGTGTTTTTACCTGAAAATTTTGAACTAGTGTATGAGTGTATGAGTTTTGACTACGGCAGCACACTATGTATGCCGCTGTGGACTAACAGCCAATCATGTATTGGATACCACAAAGATCTGCAATAAAAAAGATTAAAAAAAAGATCAGAGCTGCGGGAATTAGGACCTTCAGCCGCATTGTGACGATTGGAGCTGCGGGAATCAGGACAGACAGTGATGGTGATTAGAGTTGGAGCTTATAGGAGCACCGACTGGTCTGGCCATATGGTGATCTACACTGCGAAGAACGGCCAGTGAAGCAACGACGATAATCATTAGGGCTTACGATGGCACCAATTACTGCTGCAGTGGTGTGATGCTCTTAATTACAACGAACACGCAGAGGGAACTACTCGTTCTGCGAACAGAGGCAAAAATATGTTCATGTGTGATAAACAAAATTGGCATCAGCAACCACAGGCATTTCTTTAAATCTAGTCATTACACTTTAGCCCAGAAACACACAACGAACCAACTAACAAACGCCGACTTGGGCGACCGTTTTGCAGCTTCAACGCGTCCCCGTGTTCAGTCTCTCGCTACTCACATCGTGTCGTCTCTCATTATATGTTCAAACCTCACCTAGGTCTGTCTCGTCCCTCGTCACCCCTCTCTTCCTCTCCTCCTCGCCTTCAGTTGGGCGGCGGCAGGGCACGTGCCTGCTCGGCCAGGGGCGGCACCTGGTGAGCGGAGCGTGAGATCGACTCCCACTGGTACCCCAGGTGTGTGGCGAGGATGCGCAGCTTCTGCACGTTGCCGCGCGTGTGGTCTATAGCTGACTCCTGCCGGGGGAGAGGGAGGGAGGGGTTAGAGAGACAGAGGTCAGAGTGGGCAGAGGGAGGGAGGGGTTAGAGAGACAGAGGCAGAGTGGGCAGAGGGAGGGAGGGGTTAGAGAGACAGAGGTCGGACGTGGGCAGAGGGAGGGAGGGGTTAGAGAGGCAGAGGTCAGAGTGGGCAGAGGGAGGGAGGGGTTAGAGAGACAGAGGTCAGAGTGGGCAGAGGGAGGGAGGGGTTAGAGAGACAGAGGTCAGAGTGGGCAGAGGGGAGGGAGGGGTTAGGAGAGGGCAGAGGTCAGAGTGGGCAGAGGGAGGGAGGGGTTAGAGAGACAGAGGTCAGAGTGGGCAGATGGAGGAGGGGTTAGAGAGGACGGAGGTCAGAGTGGGCAGAGGGAGGGAGGGGTTAGAGAGACAGAAGGTCAGAGTGGGCAGAGGGAGGGAGGGGTTAGAGAGGCAGAGGTCAGAGTGGGCAGAGGGAGGGAGGGGTTAGAGAGACAGAGGTCAGAGTGGGCAGAGGGAGGGAGGGGTTAGAGAGACAGAGGTCAGAGTGGGCAGAGGGAGGGAGGGGGTTAGAGAGACAGAGGTCAGAGTGGGCAGAGGGAGGGAGGGGTTAGAGAGACAGAGGTCAGAGTGGGCAGAGGGAGGGAGGGGTTAGAGAGGCGGAGGTCAGAGTGGGCAGAGGGAGGGAGGGGTTAGAGACAGAGGTCAGAGTGGCAGAGGGAGGGAGAGGGGTTAGAGAGAGGCAGAGGTCAGAGTGGGCAGAGGGAGGGAGGGGTCTAGAGAGACAGAGGTCAGAGTGGGCAGAGGGAGGGAGGGGTCAGAGAGACAGAGGTCAGAGTGGGGCAGAGGGAGGGAGGGGTCAGAGAGACAGAGGTCAGAGTAGGCAGAGGGAGGGAGGGGTCAGAGAGGACAGAGGTCAGAGTAGGGCAGAGGGAGGGAGGGGTCAGAGAGACAGAGGTCAGAGTAGGCAGAGGGAGGGAGGGGTCAGAGAGACAGAGGTCAGAGTGGGCAGAGGGAGGGAGGGGTTAGAGAGACAGAGGTCAGAGTAGGGCAGAGGGAGGGAGGGGTATAGAGAGACAGAGGTCAGAGTAGGCAGAGGGAGGGACGGGGTTAGAGAGACAGAGGTCAGAGTGGGCAGAGGGAGGGGAGGGGTTAGAGACAGAGGTCAGAGTGGGCAGAGGGAGGGAGGGGTTAGAGAGACAGAGGTCAGAGGTGGGCAGGAGGGAGGGAGGGGTTGAGAGACAGAGGTCAGAGTGGGCAGAGGAGGGAGGGGTTAGAGAGACAGAGGTCAGAGTGGGCAGAGGGAGGGAGGGGTTAGAGAGACAGAGGTCAGAGTGGGCAGAGGGAGGGAGAGGGGTTAGAGAGACAGAGGTCAGAGTGGGCAGAGGGGAGGGAGGGGTTAGAGAGACAGAGGTCAGAGTGGGCAGAGGGAGGGAGGGGTTAGAGAGACAGAGGTCAGAGTCGTGGCAGAGGGAGGGAGGGGTTAGAGAGACAGAGGTCAGAGTGGGCAGAGGGAGGGAGGGGTGTAGAGAGACAGAGGTCAGAGTGGGGCAGAGGGAGGGAGGGGTTCAGAGAGACAGAGGTCAGAGTGGGCAGAGGGAGGGAGGGGTTAGAGAGACAGAGGTCAGAGTGGGCAGAGGGAGGGAGGGGTTAGAGAGACAGAGGTCAGAGTGGGCAGAGGGAGGGAGGGGTTAGAGAGACAGAGGTCAGAGTGGGCAGAGGGACGGGAGGGGTTAGAGAGACAGAGGTCAGAGTGTGCAGAGGGAGGGAGGGGTTAGAGAGACAGAGGTCAGAGTGGGCAGAGGGAGGGAGGGGTTAGAGAGACAGAGGTCAGAGTGGGCAGAGGGAGGGAGGGGTTAGAGAGACAGAGGTCAGAGTGGGCAGAGGGAGGGAGGGGTTAGAGAGACAGAGGTCAGAGTGGGCAGAGGGAGGGAGGGGTTAGAGAGACAGAGGTCAGAGTGGGCAGAGGGAGGGAGGGGTTAGAGAGACAGAGGTCAGAGTGGGCAGAGGGAGGGAGGGGTTAGAGAGACAGAGGTCAGAGTGGGCAGAGGGAGGGTTAGAGAGACAGAGGTCAGAGTGGGCTGAGAGAGGGAGGGGTTAGAGAGACAGAGGTCAGGGGAGAGGGAGGGAGGGGTTAGAGAGACAGAGGTCAGAGTGGGCAGAGGGAGGGAGGGGTTAGAGAGACAGAGGTCAGAGTGGGCAGAGGGAGGGAGGGGTTAGAGAGACAGAGGTCAGAGTGGGCAGAGGGAGGGAGGGGTTAGAGAGACAGAGGTCAGAGTGGGCAGAGGGAGGGAGGGGTTAGAGAGACAGAGGTCAGAGTGGGCAGAGGGAGGGAGGGGTTAGAGAGGCAGAGGTCAGAGTAGGCAGAGTCAGAGAGGCAGAGGTCAGAGTGGGCAGAGGGAGGGAGGAGTTAGAGAGACAGAGGTCAGAGTGGGCAGAGGGAGGGAGGCGTTAGAGGCAGAGGTCAGAGTAGGCAGAGTCAGAGAGGCAGAGGTCAGAGTGGGCAGAGGGAGGGAGGTGCTAGAGAGGCAGATGTCAGAGTGGGCAGGGTCAGGGAGGCGTTAGAGAGGCAGAGGTCAGAGTGGGCAGAGTCAGGGAGGCGTTAGAGAGGCGGAGGTCAGAGTGGGCAGAGTCAGGGAGGCGTTAGAGAGGCGGAGGTCAGAGTGGGCAGAGTCAGGAAGGCGTTAGAGAGGCAGAGGTCAGAGTGGGCAGAGTCAGGGAGGCGTTAGAGAGGCGGAGGTCAGAGTGGGCAGAGTCAGGGAGGCGTTAGAGAGGCAGAGGTCAGAGTGGGCAGAGTCAGGGAGGCGTTAGAGAGGCGGAGGTCAGAGTGGGCAGAGTCAGGGAGGCGTTAGAGAGGCGGAGGTCAGAGTGGGCAGAGTCAGGGAGGCGTTAGAGAGGCGGAGGTCAGAGTGGGCAGAGTCAGGGAGGCGTTAGAGAGGCAGAGGTCAGAGTGGGCAGAGTCAGGGAGGCGTTAGAGAGGCGGAGGTCAGAGTGGGCAGAGTCAGGGAGGCGTTAGAGAGGCGGAGGTCAGAGTAGGCAGAGTCAGGGAGGCGTTAGAGAGGCAGAGGTCAGAGTGGGCAGAGTCAGGGAGGCGTCAGAGAGGCGGAGGTCAGAGTGGGCAGAGTCAGGGAGGCGTTAGAGAGGCAGAGGTCAGAGTGGGCAGAGTCAGGGAGGCGTTAGAGAGGCGGAGGTCAGAGTGGGCAGAGTCAGGGAGGCGTTAGAGAGACAGAGGTCAGAGTGGGCAGAGGGAGGGAGGGGTTAGAGAGACAGAGGTCAGAGTGGGCAGAGGGAGGGAGGCGTTAGAGGCAGAGGTCAGAGTAGGCAGAGTCAGAGAGGCAGAGGTCAGAGTGGGCAGAGGGAGGGAGGTGCTAGAGAGGCAGATGTCAGAGTGGGCAGAGTCAGGGAGGCGTTAGAGAGGCAGAGGTCAGAGTGGGCAGAGTCAGGGAGGCGTTAGAGAGGCGGAGGTCAGAGTGGGCAGAGTCAGGGAGGCGTTAGAGAGGCAGAGGTCAGAGTGGGCAGAGTCAGGGAGGCGTTAGAGAGGCGGAGGTCAGAGTGGGCAGAGTCAGGGAGGGCGTTAGAGAGAGACAGAGGTCAGAGTGGGCAGAGGGAGGGAGGCGTTAGAGGCAGAGGTCAGAGTAGGCAGAGGTCAGAGTAGGCAGAGGTCAGAGTAGGCAGAGTCAGAGAGGCAGAGGTCAGAGTGGGCAGAGGGAGGGAGGTGCTAGAGAGGCAGATGTCAGAGTGGGCAGAGTCAGGGAGGCGTTAGAGAGGCAGAGGTCAGAGTGGGCAGAGTCAGGGAGGCGTTAGAGAGGCGGAGGTCAGAGTGGGCAGAGTCAGGGAGGCGTTAGAGAGGCAGAGAGTCAGAGTGGGCAGAGTCAGGGAGGCGTTAGAGAGGCGGAGGTCAGAGTGGGCAGAGTCAGGGAGGCGTTAGAGAGACAGAGGTCAGAGTGGGCAGAGGGAGGGAGGGGTTAGAGAGACAGAGGTCAGAGTGGGCAGAGGGAGGGAGGCGTTAGAGGCAGAGGTCAGAGTAGGCAGAGTCAGAGAGGCAGAGGTCAGAGTGGGCAGAGGGAGGGAGGTGCTAGAGAGGCAGATGTCAGAGTGGGCAGAGTCAGGGAGGCGTTAGAGAGGCGGAGGTCAGAGTGGGCAGAGGGAGGGAGGTGCTAGAGAGGCAAATGTCAGAGTGGGCAGAGTCAGGGAGGCGTTAGAGAGGCGGAGGTCAGAGTGGGCAGAGTCAGGGAGGCGTTAGAGAGGCAGAGGTCAGAGTGGGCAGAGTCAGGGAGGCGTTAGAGAGGCGGAGGTCAGAGTGGGCAGAGTCAGGGAGGCGTTAGAGAGGCGGAGGTCAGAGTGGGCAGAGTCAGGGAGGCGTTAGAGAGGCAGAGGTCAGAGTGGGCAGAGTCAGGGAGGCGTTAGAGAGGCGGAGGTCAGAGTGGGCAGAGTCAGGGAGGCGTTAGAGAGACAGAGGTCAGAGTGGGCAGAGTCAGGGAGGCGTTAGAGAGGCAGAGGTCAGAGTGGGCAGAGTCAGGTAGGCGTTAGAGAGGCGGAGGTCAGAGTGGGCAGAGTCAGGGAGGCGTTAGAGAGGCGGAGGTCAGAGTGGGCAGAGTCAGGGAGGCGTTAGAGAGGCGGAGGTCAGAGTGGGCAGTCAGGGAGGCGTTAGAGAGGCGGAGGTCAGAGTGGGCAGAGTCAGGTAGGCGTTAGAGAGGCAGATGTCAGAGTGGGCAGAGTCAGGTAGGCGTTAGAGAGGCAGATGTCAGAGTGGGCAGAGTCAGGTAGGCGTTAGAGAGGCGGAGGTCAGAGTGGGCAGAGTCAGGTAGGCGTTAGAGAGGCAGATGTCAGAGTGGGCAGCAGGTAGGCGTTAGAGAGGCGGAGGTCAGAGTGGGCAGAGTCAGGTAGGCGTTAGAGAGGCAGATGTCAGAGTGGGCAGAGTCAGGTAGGCGTTAGAGAGACAGAGGTCAGAGTGGGCAGAGTCAGGTAGGCGTTAGAGAGGCAGATGTCAGAGTGGGCAGAGTCAGGGAGGCGTTAGAGAGGCGGAGGTCAGAGTGGGCAGAGTCAGGTAGGCGTTAGAGAGGCAGATGTCAGAGTGGGCAGAGTCAGGTAGGCGTTAGAGAGACAGAGGTCAGAGTGGGCAGAGTCAGGGAGGCGTTAGAGAGGCGGAGGTCAGAGTGGGCAGAGTCAGGTAGGCGTTAAAGAGGCGGAGGTCAGAGTGGGCAGAGGGAGGGAGGCGTTAGAGAGGCAGAGGTCAGAGTGGGCAGAGTCAGAGCTGGCCAGAGCGAGTTGGCGTTTGGCAGAGTCAGAGCTGGCCAGAGCGAGTTGGCGTTTGGCAGAGTCAGAGCTGGCCAGAGCGAGTTGGCGTTTGGCAGAGTCAGAGCTGGCCAGAGCGAGTTGGCGTTTGGCAGAGTCAGAGCTGGCCAGAGCGAGTTGGCGTTTGGCAGAGTCAGAGCTGGCCAGAGCGAGTTGGCGTTTGGCAGAGTCAGAGCTGGCCAGAGCGAGTTGGCGTTTGGCAGAGTCAGAGCTGGCCAGAGCGAGTTGGCGTTTGGCAGAGTCAGAGCTGGCCAGAGCAAGTTGGCGTTTGGCAGAGTCAGAGCTGGCCAGAGCGAGTTGGCGTTTGGCAGAGTCAGAGCTGGCCAGAGCGAGTTGGCGTTTGGCAGAGTCAGAGCTGGCCAGAGCGAGTTGGCGTTTGGCATAGGTAAGGTAGAAACATAGTGAGTGAGCAAACTGGTATGTTCAATGATTCACAGTGAGTTTCCCCATGCTATTATGGCACTGATGCTCCATTCTTCACTCAGAGTATAGAGGGTCCTACCAGTATAGAGGGTCCTCCCACCGCCGCAGGCTATGTTTCACCTCCCACCACCCCTCCCAGTCAACTCCAGGCCCCTGACGAACCCCTACACTGCCGCCCCTATATGACCGTCACCTGCTCCCTGGTACCTCACCTGCGCGGCGGTGGCTCGCGCGGCGCCCAGCAGCGTCTCGTGCGAGCGCGACCCCCGCACCACCTGGCGGCACACGGAGCCGCAAGCCTCGACGTTGCTGGCCACCCGCTCCACCAGCTTCGAGCGTGATTCGGCGAACAGGGAACGAGCGCTGCTACTGGAGGCGGAGGCCATCAGATGTAGCAGCTGGCGAGGTAGAGACGGCTGGCGAGGGCTGAGGCGCACAGCAGCAGCAGTTTGTCATGGTCAATTACACCAGGTAGCATAGGTCACTGCAGGTCACAGTTTATCATGGTAAGTTACACCAGGTAACATAGGTCACAGCTGGTCATAGTTTGTGACAGCAGGTTACAGTTGGTGACAGCAGGTCACAGTTGGTGACAGCAGGTCACAGTTGGTGACAGCAGGTCACAGTTGGTGACAGCAGGTCATAACAGGTCACATATGGTCAACAGGTCACAGATGGTCACAACAGGTCACAACAGGTCACAGCTGGCAACACAGGTCACAGCTGGTAACACAAGTCACAGCTGGTAACACAGGTCACAGCTGGTAACACAGGTCACAACAGGTAACAGCTGGTAACGCAGGTCACAACAGGTCACAGCTGGTAACACAGGTCACAACAGGTCAGCTGGTAACACGGGTCACAGCAGGTCACATCTGGCAACACAGGTCACAACAGGTCACAGCTGGTAACATAGGTGGTAACACAGCTGGTAACCCTTCTGAACCCTACTTTAGCCAAGCTAAGTAGCTGTTGGATAGCTCTGTTGTTGTGTGTATTTTTTGAGCAACCACATTATATTTAGATATAAGGATTAGATATTTAGTTTTGTGGATCGTTTAAGTATTATTTTTAAGCATTCATAGTTAGCTGTTACCTCTTACTTGCTTTTTAAAGGACTTTTCATTCTAGCTTGTGTGCGCCAAAATTGTCTTAGTCTTATTTTTGTGTTATTAGTTGCAGGGTTGGATAAGTAGATATTTTAGAAAATTAGGGATAATTAAGGTGTATTAAGTATTCAGTTTATTTAAGGATTAGATATTTAGTCTAGTATTAGGTGCACTCATAGCTGATTTGTGTTACTAGCTTTACCTAGATCTAGTTAAGGTTTAGAAGAAGAAAAAACAAACAAAAAACAAAACAAAAAAAAAGTTAAGTTAAGTTAGTAAAGTATTGAAAAGTGCATAGTACCTAAGTTATATACCTAAGTTACTAGTGTATTCAAATGAGCATGACTAGGATGCAGGCGAAGGTAGCAGAGCTAGAGGCCCTCCAGGCTAGAGTAGCGGAGCTTGAGGCGCAGTTAAGTAAGTGTAGGTGTAGAGATGAGCCGCAGGAGGGTGTAGCTCCTGACCAAGGAACGTATGCGCAGGTCGTGGTTAGGGGGTCAGAAAAGGAGCCTACAGGATCAGGGACCAGTGGTAGTTCTGATAGGGGCATAAGGGAGGAGGATAAGGCAAAGGTGGATAGTGCGGCTGGGGTTTGGAAGTGTGTTGGAGGGTCACGTTTCTGGAGACCCAACATTGTGGAAAGTAATGCTAGGGCCACAGACAGTAAGGATGAGGAGGGGTGCTGGGTAATGGAGGGTGGTAGCAGAATCTGGAGGAGGAAGAGGGAAGGGGATCAGGAGGGATGGACAAAAGTTCAGGGTAGAGTCAGGCAGTACAGCCCCAGGGAACATCAGCAGGTTACACTAGCAAATAGGTTCAGTGCGTTAGAGTCAGCAGCTGAAAGTGACAAGGTTACAGATTCAGCATTTAGTGGTTGGGGACTCAAGGGTAAGGCCCTTAAGGCGAACATTCTGTGGGAAGAGGGACAAATGTATAGTTAAACCGGGGGCAAAAGTAGTTGATATGGGCCCTGTCATTGAGGCAGAACTGGGTAGGAGTAGCCCGGAGACAGTTATAATACAGGTGGGGGTGAACAACATAGGACCTAGGCAGAGTGTGAGAATAGTAGCGGAGTACCGGAGCCTGCTGCAGAGGTTGAAGGAGTCCAGGAAACCAGTCATTGTGACTGGCATCCTCCCTCGCTGTGGAGCCAGTGAGGAGTGGTACTCGAGAGCTCTGTCTGTGAACAGCTCAGTTCAGAACTTATGTTCAGCTATGGGGCTTAGTTATGTAGACTTATGGGATCAGTTCTATGAGTGGCATAGGTACTATATGAAGGATGGGCTTCACTTATCGGATGAGGGGGCAAGGGCTTTGGGAGATGCCTACAGAAGTGTCATTCAGGGAAACTAGGTAGGAGGGGGGGGGGGGGGGGGGGGTTCAGGGACGCTAGTACTAGGGCATCAAGAAGTAAGCATTGGTAGAAGTTCATGTCAGAATAGGACAGTAGATCATAATTCCCTCAGAATTAGTAGAGTCAGCTCAAAGTATAAGATCACATGTGTGTTGCTGAATGCCCAAAGTATTAGGTCTAAATTTGATGAGTTTGAGTGTTATGTTGCCCTTGAAAAGCCTGATATCATTTGTGTAACCGAGACATGGGTTAGTGAGGGGTATAATAGGGATAGGCTACAGGATTTCAAGTTACAAGGGTATAACATGTTCTCATACTGCAGAGAATCACGGCAGGGAGGCGGAGTGTTTGTATATGTAAATAGCTTGTACTGCACTACTAGAGTTGATGATTCTAGTAAAGTAAAAGAAGTAGAATCAATCTGGCTTGACATTAAAATTGGTACAGGAAACAGAGGAAGGTTGAGGATAGGTGCATTTTACAGACCAGGGAATCTTCCAAGGAACTCCCAAGCTGAAACAGACCAAGATATTTGTGAGGAAATACGTAGGAACTTTCGGGCTCAGTGTCTTATTATGGGAGATTTTAACTTAAGAGGATACGAAAGTATAGCAGAGGAAACAAATGAGTGTAGGTTGTATAGGCAAATCTTTGAAGAGGAGCTTTTCATGCATCAGTTTGTAACAGAGCCAACCAGACATTGCTCCATTCTAGACCTTGTATTCTCAGACAACAGTGATCTAGTTAGTGACATAAGTATTTGTGCAGGTCTAGGAACCAGTGATCACAATATGGTTAAATTCAATATCTCATCAGAAATGAGGCCCAAAGATAACCTTATTATGGTTCCAAACTTCAGCCGGGCTGATTTTGATGGTATTAGAAATGACCTCGCACAGATAAAATGGAACGTTGAGTTGGCAGGTTTAGATGCATGTGAGGCCTGGAATGTTTTCAAAGCTAGATTAAGCCAAATTCAAAATCGGCATATACCCCTCAGGCACAAACGTAACAGAACCAAGGGCAATCCAGTTTGGCTTACCCCAGAAGTAAGGAGTGCTATACAAGCTAAAAGAAGTGCATTTGGCATTTTGAAGGGATCTTCACTAGATATAAATCAGAAGGCCTACCAGAATGCAAGAAATTCAGTTAAGAAAAAGGTCAGAGCAGCTAAAAGGGCAAAGGAACTTGATTTAGCTAGACATTGTAATGCAGATAGTAAGAAGTTCTTCAGTTTTTATAAGTTAAGTACAGTTTCCAAAAATATAGGTCCATTTAAGGTAGATGATGTGTTAGTTAGCAAGGACAGTGAAATGGTTGAAGTGCTTAATGATCAGTTTCAATCTGTCTTTACTATCGAGGACCAGAGTAGTATTGCAGCACTTCAGCCTGAGCTAGAGACAGAGGAGACTATAGGAGAGCTAGGTGGCATAAGTAGTGAACTTGTTCTAGAATATCTAAAGAAAGTAAGGCCTAACAAGGCAGAAGGACCTGATGAAATCCATGCTAGACTTTTAAGAGAATCTGAAAGGGAGTTGTCGGTTCCATTAGCCATAATATTTTCTAAATCACTTGCAGATAGTAAAATTCCACTTGATTGGAAAAGAGCAAATGTTGTTCCTATTCATAAAAAGGGAGATAGAAGTAAAGAGGAAAACTATAGACCAGTTAGTCTGACCTCATTAGTCTGCAAGGTGCTTGAATCAATCATCAAAGATAAGATTGTTGAATTCTTGGAGCAAAATGAACTCATCAAAGATACACAGCATGGCTTTAGGAAGGGCCGTTCTTGTTTAACTAATCTTCTGGAGTTTTTGGATGTTGCAACAGATAGCGTTGATCAGGGTAAACAGCTAGATGTAGCTTTTCTTGATTTCAGTAAAGCATTTGACAAAGTCCCCCATACAAGACTGGGGTTGCAACTTAAAATTCATGGGATCAGGGGCAAGATTCTGGATTGGATAGAAACGTGGCTTTCAGGACGCCAGCAAAGGGTTATATTGAATGGGTGCCAATCACAATGGAAGGAGGTTCTCAGTGGGGTTCCACAGGGCTCAGTCCTGGGCCCATTGCTTTTTATAATATTTGTGAATGCAATTGAGAACAGTATAGACAGCAAAGTCTTGAAATTTGCAGACGATCTAAAAGTTGTCAGGATTATTAGAGGAAAACATGATCAGGATGTTTTTCAATCAGATCTGGACAAGCTAGTTGAGTGGTCTGAAGCATGGCAGATGAAATTCAATTTGAGTAAATGTAAGATTATGCACGCTGGACGGGTTAGCAGTAAACATAGGTATGAAATGGGTGGGCAGAAAATGGAGCAGATTGAAAAGGAAAGAGATTTAGGTGTCGTGGTAAACAATAGACTATCAGCGTCAGACCAGGTTGTAGAAGCTAGGAAAAAGGCACTTAGAATGCTAGGGGCCATTAACAGAAATGTTTCCTACAAGAGTGAAAAGGTAATAACAAAACTGTATTGTGCATACGTTAGACCACATTTGGAGTATTGTGTACAAGCCTGGTCTCCAACATATGAGAAAGATTGCTGGTTGTTAGAAAGAGTTCAAAAAAGGGCAACAAAAATGATTAATTGTCTTGGTAGTTTACCTTATGAAGATAGATTAAGGAAATTGGGTATGTTTTCACTTAGATATAGAAGGCTAAGAGGAGATCTAATTGAAGTCTTCAAATTTGTAAATAGTCAGCATTCTGGATATTTAAAGGGTATGTTTGAGTTCAATAGGGAAAATCGAGGTAGAGGTCATCAGCATAAACTCATTATGAAACAAAGTAGGACTAGGCTACGACAGTCATTTTTCAGTAGAAGGGTTGTAGGACATTGGAATATGCTACCAGGGGATGTCGCTGATGCAGTGACACTTGCTTCCTTCAAAATTAGATTAGATAAATACTTTACAGAGAAGGGATTAGTTCATAAATACTCGTGGGATTAGCCTTCTTTTATGCAGGTAGAGTAAGGTGATTTGAAGGGGCGAGACTGGTGGAGGGGGGGGGGGGGATGGGGGGGGGGGGGGTGCAACCTCGGATGGGCCCAAGAGGCTCTTTGTTGCACTTTTCTTTTATGTCTTTATGTCTTTATAGGACACAATAGGTCACAGCTGGTAACACAGGTCACAACAGGTCACAGCTGGTAACACAGGTCACAACAGGTCAGCTGGTAACACGGGTCACAGCAGGTCACATCTGGTAACACAGGTCACAACAGGTCACAGCTGGTAACACAGGTCACAACAAGTCACAGCTGATAACACAGGTCACAACAGGTTACAGATGGTAACACAGGTCACAACAGGTCACAACAGGTCACAGCTGGTAACACAGGTCACACCAGGCCATAGATAGTCACAATAGGTCACAACAGGTCACAGCTGGTAACACAGGTCACAGCTGGTAACACAGGTCACAACAGGTCACAGATGGTAACAGGTCACAAAAGGTCACAGATGGTCACAACAGGTCACAACAGGTCACAGCTGGTAACACAGGTCACATAAGTCACAGCTGGTAACACAGGTCACACAGGTCATGGCTAGTCATGGTAGGTCACACAGGTTAGGTCATACAGGTCAGACAGTGGCACAGGTCATGGTCATTAGGTAATTTTGGGTCACATGACAGGTCACACAGTTCACACATGTTGCATGGATCATAGCAGGTCGCACAGGTTACAGTAGGGTCACATCAGGTCACAGGTCACATCAGGTCACAGCAGGTCACAACAGGTCACAGCAGGTCACATGTCACATCAGGTCACAGGTCACATCAGGGTCACAAGTCACAGCAGGGTCACAACAGGTCATGGCAGGTCACAGTCCGGCAAAACAGGTCACACAGGTCATGGCTGACCACATGTCGTGTCAGGTCACACAGGTCACAGCAGGTCATACAGGTCACTTCACTCCAGGTCACAACAGGTCATGACACATCAGGTCATGACAGGTCATACAAGTCACAGCAGTTCACCAGGTTATTCACTTTCGCTGAAACATACAGGGGTATGACTATGAACAATTAGTTGACTGGGGGACTCCACGACAGATCGACTAAGGGGTGACACTGGCCTCCCTCATGTCAATGATTTTAACCAAAATTGGTATACAGGATAATCAGGGGTGATGAAACAAGTTGTTTAAGTTGAACTGCCATCCAAACAGTGGTAACAACAATATTGCCTCAGACATTTTTGTTTGGTCATGGACTCATGGGGGCAGGTCAATGTTTAACCCACTAATGCCACTTAGGCACTTAAGTTCCCACCCAAGATCTATTTGTCTTGTTAATTTTAAGGACCAACAGTCATACCATTCTGCTGCCTGTTCATAGTATCCAGTTATGTAAATATACTGCCTGTACATAGTATCCAGTTATGTAAATCTGCTGCCTGTACATAGTATCCAGTTATGTATATCTGCTGCCTGCACATAGTATCCAGTTATGTACATCTGGGGCCTGTACATAGTATCCAGTTATGTACATCTGCTGCCTGCACATAGTATCCAGTTATGTACATCTGCTGCCTGTACATAGTATCTAGTTATGTACATCTGCTGCCTGCACATAGTATCCAGTTATGTACATCTGCTGCCTGCACATAGTATCCAGTTATGTACATCTGCTGCCTGTACATAGTATCTAGTTATGTACATCTGCTGCCTGTTCATAGTATCCAGTTATGTACATCTGCTGCCTGTTCATAGTATCCAGTTATGCACATCTGCTGCCTGTACATAGTATCCAGTTATGTACATCTGCTGCCTGTACATAGTATCCAGTTATGTACATCTGCTGCCTGTACATGGTATCCAGTTATGTACATCTGCTGCCTGTACATAGTATCCAGTTATGTACATATGCTGCCTGTACATAGCATCCAGTTATGTACATATGCTGCCTGTACATAGCATCCAGTTATGTACATCATGGTTGTGATGGATCGATCCTGGTATTACTTTCTCAAAGTGGCCAGAACATATCCTCAGAAACAATTCCTGAAGAGCTCATATATTAATATCAATGTCTAACCACTAGGAATGGGTGAACACTGGACACTGAACAGCCTATATCATCTGCAAGAAATGTCACAATATAAGTTTGTCATATATCATTAGAAGGAGAATATTCCACAAGGCGGTGTTTTTAGTTTTTATTTGTATTTTTTTTGTTGTGTATTTAAGGTTTGTCTGTATACTCCTAATACAATGAAATGCCAATTTGTGACCATATAATTTTGTAGTGAGTAGTTGTCCTTGAAATGAAAATAAAATGAATACTTTTGGTATTTTGATGTTAATACAACCTTCAACCTATCTGGTTTTCCTAATATAATAATAATATAGTATTTATACAGGACCATCACTAATCTCAATTTTACATCACTTAATTTTTCAAATAGAATGGAATGTTTGGACTCAAAACTGGCAGCTTATGGGTCTATTCCTGTGGCTGCTCAAAAAAAGAAGAGATTAGTTTAGAAGAGGTTGGAGGAGCACTGGATTTGCATAGTCACAGGAACAATTTTAGATGAGGTATCAGCTGTTTATGAGCATGTCAAGTAGACAGTGCTGAATGCTGATGCATTGAAAACAAACACAGTGACCAAACCCACAACAAATAAGATACCTGATTTTTAATTTTGATACCCAATTTGTAAGTACCCATGGGGAAAAATGAAATGAAATATAATGTATTTGCACCACTTAAACTTATACATTCAGTCTTCTCTCTTTCTCTTATGTGTAATAACAAATCAGGCATCCAAATTACATATGAATGAACCACGCCACTAATGCGCGCCTAAAATGCGTCTAATACACCTTGGCCTTAGCCAATGAATAAGGCATATCCTCCTCTAGCCTCCTCTGAAAAAACACCTTTCATTTTGGAGGAATTCAGAGGAGATTTGAGGTGAGCTTGGAGAAGCTTGGAGGAGTTTGGATGAGCCATGGGAATGATCAGATTAGTTTGGAGGAGCTTAGAGGAGGTTGGAGGAGCCACTAGAACTATGACTAAAAGCATTGAAATATAGCAAAAACGATATGCCCTACTGCCCTGGAATATCGGTATTACTAGCACAGGCATCACATGAGCTGCCATATGTAACCGGTGAAATATATATTTCTCCCTGCGGAGATTTCCAGATGATTTCAGATATTTATCTACATTCATGGGACAGAGGCCAGAGGTGTCTTCAGGCAACAAAGGGGGGGGGGGGGCAGCAGCATTACCAGGGAATGATGATGGTGGGGTTATCAGTAAAACTTCAGTAACCCACCTCCCCAGCTTATTGTCTTGAGGTACGTATTAGAAGAAGAATTAGTCAGCTGACAGTATATTTTATTGCATAGTGAAAATGCAGGCAAATAATTTTGTGAGCCAGTGATTGATGTGCAATGTCACATTGTGGTGGTGGCTGACCTTCAGTATCAAATACAAGTCCTGCACTCTGCCAGGAACAGAGGTTTAGTGAGAGCGTGATAGAGTTTAGTGGTGAGCTTCTGTTTTCACTCTGCAATAAAACATACAGGCAGCTGACTCATTCTTTTTCTAATAGGTACCTCAAGACTACATAAGCTGGGGAGGTGGGTTACTGAAGTTTTACTGATAACCCCACCATCATCATCCCAATAATGCCGCTGCCCCTCCATTGTTGCCTGAATACACCTCTAGCCACTGTCCCATGAATGTAGAGAAATATCTGAAATCATCCAGAAATCTCTGTGGTGAGAAATGGCATCTTGATAATTTTATTGAGATATTTCATCAGTTACATATGGCAGCTTGTGACGCCTGCACTAGTATTACCGGTATATCAACATTTACTGTACCTTACCCCAATGAGCATAGGCATAGAAACAGGGAGCAGGGGGGGTAGCCACCCCAACATTTTTGATTTTAACATTACACCTATGGCGTTGCATGGAAAGAATCAACTTCAGAATGCCTCTGCCCCTTCCCCCCCAACTTGAACATAGTTTTTGCGCCCCTGCCAATGCATAAGGCAAAATGTCAAGAACTTAAATAGCAATGATATCTCAATATCTACATTGCAAAAGAGTAAAATTGCTAGTATCCCAAGTGTCCTGAAGTTCACAAATATGAGTGGAAAGCCACAACCAAATCAACTTTTTTTTGTCACGTCACTTGCCATCAAAACGACCGACGTCACTAGCGATCGAGCTAAATAGTACTAAAATACAAACTCGATAAAAAACATGATCTTCATACCTACTTACCCATTCAACAGCAACACACCAAGGCTATAGAACAACAGGCACGGTAGATAAAATACTGCAAGCAACACACTACCACCCACACTACCAGACCTTCTTGTTCTTGTTCTTGATGGGTTAGGGCGCGTAGCTGCGAGGCTCAAGCGTCCAAGACTACAAGACCGGAAAGTCAGTGGATTTTGCGTCTTGTATTTACTGCGCCAGAGACATCTCAGAATATTCAGCTGCCATATCAAACAAATTCAGGCACCATTCGAGAAAAAAACTTTATGCGAAAGACGTCGAAATAATGTGTCACTTTCCAGTTTAGGAGCTTTCTAACCATCTGAGATACTTTTTAATGGCACAGCTGGAATAAGGGATACATTTTCTGCATACAATTTTTTCTGAACTTGCAATGCAATTACGTAATTGTATTTTTTTTTCCCGAAAACCGCGCGAAACGCGTGTTTTGGATCATGAAACAAGTTGGAGGAAATTGACACCGGCAGTGGCGTCGCCACGGTTTCAAAACTTGTACGGACACATGTCCATGAAGTTAGCGTCATCGTCATCACACAACTCCTTACTGCAGCGTCAACTTTTTATTTTCCCCAAACTTCGTGTGTAGGTCAATCAGACCATGCTGATTCCAAAAAGAAAGTCAATTGTGCGATAGCGATTGACCTAGGTCAAATTTGAGGTCAAACGAAGGGAACGCGTGCAGCCTAAAGTTATCGTCCGATTTGCTTTAATGTGGTCTCAAACGATTCCTTGGGTCCAAATCTAGCGTGAGCTAGACTTTCAGGTCCTGACCTTTTAGGTCAAATTTCACTTAAAGGACAGGGAGCAACGTTAACCCTATTCCCTGCTGGCGGCCAGAATTACGTTAAAGGGAAATAATGACCTTTTTCCACAAAAATGGAGTTAGCACTTGAAATCGCCAGACGAGACCAAAATATATTGTAAATTCATCACATTTTGCATGAAAACTTTCCTACCGAAAGATATTTCAAGTTAAAGTTGATAAGCGTTCCACACTTTTAACGACCGGTACTTGCAAGTACTTTTGGTCCTCATCAAACTGCGGGCTTTTCCCGTATTGTTTTTTTTACGCAATGGAGTGGAAAATATATTGTGCGTTCTACTCGTGATTATATGCCCGGCGATCTTCTAAAACGAACAGCGATTGGAAAAAGTGGCAATAAAATCGGAAGCTCATCGATGCACATCAACGCGGTATAGTTAGTGGTTGCGACCCTCAATTTTTGGAAATCGATTCATTTGTTTTCAACATTAGGAGTATTGTATAATTTGTCTGTGGCTGTATATAACACTATGCTTTATATTATCATGAAAAATAATAATTTTTCCCCAAAAAACTAACAAACAGTAACACAAAATTGGCAATTAAGTCGGAAGCTCATCGATGCACATCGACGGCGACCTATTTAGCGTCGGCGATTTGTTTACGAAGTCATT
Source organism: Chirona hameri (assembly GCA_036785665.1). NCBI lineage: Eukaryota > Metazoa > Arthropoda > Thecostraca > Balanomorpha > Balanidae > Chirona > Chirona hameri. The sequence continues at coordinate 44,305 of JAXIVJ010000671.1, read as the reverse complement.
GTCATGCTTCTCGGCGCACTTAACCATTGTGGCGAGTTGTAGCGAGTAGCGCTTTCGTTCTCCATGGCAACCAGGCGTGAGCCAATGAAAAGCCAGAACGTATTCCCTTTCTGGCTTTTGATTGGCTAACGCCTGGTTGCCATGGAGAACAAAAGCGCTACTAGCGCTACTAGCGTGTGTCCGAGCAGCGCTCAGTTTGATCGGAAGCGTCACAGAGCCTCCAAAAATGCCGCGCACTCGATGTAAACAATGGTAGGGAAGGACGAATTTGTCAATGACCTTCATGAAGTACACAAGGTACTTGTTTTGTATTTTTTCCAAACTTACAACTTTCAATATGGGAATAATTTTATTTAATTCTTAAATTTAAATAAAATAATTGTAAAATCATAGCGGAAGCCTAAGAAACTGTTGCTAACAAAATCAAAAGGTCATTATTTCCCTTTAAAGGGATTATACGGGTTTCCGTCCTGAAAGTAAATGCACTCTTTTGAAGTTGTATGAGCTTTAAACACGTTTAAGACATATAACAGGGACCTCAATGCTCATTTAGTCCATTATTTCAGCAATTATCAGCGTTAAAACTTGGGCGTTTTTCGAGACTAGTATCAGATAACGAGAACTTGATCGGCACTATTGTCCACCACTTTTATATCTTGAAGGAAATAGTTCACCTTTAACATTAGTTGTAAACTGAGATAGCAGTTTTGTAGCCCGTGTTGGGAAACCCCTATCTGCAAGTATTCTTGACTGAAAAGACTTTCCAGCCGAATATATTTGATTTTTTTGGCGAAGGAATGCGGTGCTGGCGAAAGAATGTTGTTCTGGTTTTAGCCTGGGCAGAGGCTATACCATCAGCCAATCAGCTTGCAGCTGGTGCTAGCAAGCGAACGCCGGCCACCGGTTGGCACATCTCCAATGCAAGTCTATCCTTACGCGACTACTTTCGAATCTGATTGGCTGAACCATTTTTTACATTCGCGTGACGTCAGGACTCTGACTCAGAGAGTATGCATATAGTTTTGATAAACAATACATATTTACGACCTTATGTCTTGAATCGGCGCGATATAAGGCCATTTTTGACAATATAAAAATAAATTGTATTAAAAAGTATAATCAAATCGTGTTCGGTAAAAAATTCCAAGGTGAACTATTTCCTTTAAAGGAAATAGTTCACCTTCAACATTAGTTTTAAACTGAGATAGCAGTTTTGTAGCCCGTGTTGGGAAACCCCTATCTGCAAGATTTCTTGACTGAAAAGACTCTCCAGCCGAATATCTTGAAGGAAATAGTTCACCTTTAACATTAGTCGTAAACTGAGATAGCAGTTTTGTTGAATATATTTGAATTTTTGGCGAAGGAATGCGGTGCTGGCGAAAGAATGTTGTACTGGTTCTAGACCGGGCAGAGGCTATACCATCAGCCAATCAGCTTGCAGCTGGTGATAGCAAGCGATTGCCGGCCGCCGGTTGGCACATCTCCAATGCGAGTCTATCTTTACCCGACTACTTTCGAATCTGATTGGCTGAACCATTGTTTACATTCGCGTGACGTCAGAACTCTGACTCGGAGAGTAATGTGGTTCAGCGGACCGCAGGTGCCTCCGGCGTGCAGCGCACGTGCGCTACAGCAGCAGTGTCTGTTTTCTCAATACGGGAGCCGGCGGCCGGGAGTCGGAAGCTGAGCGGGGCGGACGGCGGTATGTGCAGCGTGAGGCCCGAGCCACTCTACTGTTTTTGATATCAATACAGTCTTTAAACGTCGCAAGCACAAGCTATTTCGGCCTTAATGGAGACCGTTGCGAGCCCTGGAGCAGTGGAGGCTGTCGTGAGCCCTGGAGCAGTGGAGGCCGCCGCCAGCCCTGGAGCAATGGAGGCGATCGCCAGTCCTGGAGTGGTAATGGCCGCCGCACAGCGTCCCGCTTTTGACGCTCGGCTGATTGCCGAATACGACGGGTCGGCAGACGTCGTTGAGTGGTTTGAGCGGGCCAAGATGCTGTGTGCGCTCCGTGGTGTCGCCGCAGAGACGGTGCTTCCGCTGCGCCTTACTGGCGGCGCATTTGCAGTGTGGTCGCAGATGCCGGTCGCCAGTCGCAGCTCTCTGGAGGCCACGCGCGACGCGCTGTACGACGCGTTCGCCCTAGACCAGCACGCGGCGTACGAGGCCTTCACTAGCCGCCACCTCAGGGTGGGCGAGTCCGCCGATGTATTCTTGGCCGACCTTCGGCGTCTCGCAGTGCTATTTGGCGGTATCCCGGAGCGAGCACTCGTCTGCGCGTTCATCGCTGGGCTGCCGGAGTCGGTGCGACAGACCATCCGTGCTGGGTCCAGAGCCGAGAGACTGGACTTGGCCAGCGTCCTGTCACGCGCCCGCGCCGTGCTCAGTGACGAGCGTGTTACGGCAGTGGCCGCGGGGAGGCGAGCCCAGGCGCCACCGCGTGACGGGGCGCATCGCGGCCAGCCGCCACCGAGTCATCCGTCACGAGACCAGCCGACACGGGGATCACGGTGGCCACGACGCTGCTGGAACTGTGGAGAGCTGGGCCACATCTCCGTCTCCTGTCCCCAGCAGTCGGGAAACGGTGCAGGAGATGGCGTGCCAGCGCCGGCGTCGTCTCCGGTGCAGCACTGAGCGGCGCCCTGCCCGTGGTCGAACTGCGAGTGGACGGTCGGCAGTGTCGCGCGCTAGTGGACACCGGCTGCACGGACACGATTGTGTACGCGCCATGTTGTGAGCGCTGGCGCCAGCGGCAGATCGTGGTGACCACGATCAGTGGAGAACCGTTCCGGTGCAGCGGTGTCGGCAGCGTCAGTGTGGAGACGCCGGCCGGCCGGCGGGCCACACTTGATGTGCTGGTGGTGGATGAGCGGCCGATGGGGGTCGAGATGGTACTCGGCATTTCCGGCATCTCCACCCTGGGAGGCGTCAGCGTGCAGTCACCGACTGATGTACGCTTCTGTGGTGCTGCGGTGTGCCCGCCGCTCGAGGTGGATGCGGCTGACTTTAGAGCGCGGTTTGACGCGGCGGAACGAGCATGGACAGTGGCGTGGAAGTGGGCGGACGGTGGGGGGCCCGAGTGTCTCGGCAACAGGGTCGAGCAGTACGCCGTGCCGCCAGCCGCGCGTCAAGAGTTTGACGAGGAGCTGGACGAGTGGATCGCCAGCGGTTGGCTGGTGCCCTACGACGAGGCGCAGCACGGGCCGCCACGCGGACTGGTGCCGTTGATGGCGGTGCAGCAGAGAAACAAGGCCAAAGTGAGACCAGTGCTCGACTATCGTGAGCTCAACAGCCACGTCACTGCTCACACCGCGGACTCCGACGTGTGCGCAGACCAGTTGCGCAAGTGGCGGAAGCACGGATCGCGCGTCGCCGTCGTAGATCTGAAGAAGGCCTACCTTCAGCTACGTGTGGAGCAGCAGCTGTGGCCTTTTCAGACAGTGGTGGTGCGCGGTCAGCGTTACTGTCTGACCAGGCTGGGATTCGGGCTGAACGTGGCTCCGCTGGTTATGAAGGCGGTCGTCCGTGCTGTGTTGTCACAGGACCCAGCGATAGAGCGGGCGGTGCTGGCGTATGTGGACGACTTGCTTGTCAACGAGGATGTCGCCAGTGCCGAGAGTGTAGTGCAACACTTCGCCAAGTACGGTCTGGCGTGCAAGCCGCCGGAGCGAGCGGCCAGCGGAGCCCGGCTCCTGGGCCTGCGAGTCCAGGCAGATGACGGAGAGTTGCGGTGGGTGCGGGACAACGCTGTGGACGCGCCGCCAGCGCGTGTGACTCGCCGAACCGTGTTCGCGTGGTGTGGGCGACTGGTGGCCCATTTGCCCGTGTGCGGATGGCTCCGGCCCGCGGTGGCATGGATCAAGCGGCGCGTGAACGAGCTGACGCAGGGTTGGGATGACGTCACCGAGGAGGCGGCGCTGCGTGCGCAGATGGACAGCGTTGCGAGTCGCCTAGTCAGTGACGATCCAGCTCGAGGCGTATGGTGCGTGGAGGGCGATGGTGTAGTCGTCTGGACTGACGCGAGCTCGCTGGCCACGGGGGTTGTCCTGGAGACGTCAGGCGGTGACGTCATCGAGGATGCGTGCTGGCTCAGGCGCGATGAGGCCATGCATATCAACATGGCCGAGCTGGATGCGGCCATCCGAGGTGTAAGCCTGGCCGTCGCCTGGGGTGCGCGGACAATTGACCTCCGCACGGACTCGGTGACGGTGTCCCGCTGGATTGATGACGCGATCAGTGGTCGCGCGCGCCTCCGTACCAAGGCGCACGGCGAGCTGTTAATCCGGCGTCGCGTCGAGATCATCCGTCAGCTGGTCAGCGAGCTGCAGCTCAACTTGTCTGTGGCGCTCGTGCGATCGGCGGAGAACCGCTCCGACGCGCTGACGCGCGTGCCCAAGGAGTGGCTTCGCGATAAGCCGCCGGCTGTGAGCGCGGCCGCCGCCTGTGAGCTGCCAGCTGTGAGTGTAGCCGCCCTCGGTGTGCCGCCAACTGTGAGTGCGGCCGCCGTCTGTGAGCCGCCAGCTGTGAGTGCAGCCGCCGCCTGTGAGCTGCCAGCTGTGAGTGCAGCCGCCATCGGTGTGCCGCCAACTGTGAGTGCGGCCGCCGCCTGTGAGCTGCCAGCTGTGAGTGCAGCCGCCATCGGTGTGCCGCCAACTGTGAGTGCGGCCGCCGTCTGTGAGCCGCCAGCTGTGAGTGCAGCCGCCGTCGGTGCGGAGAGCATTGCCGAAGTACACAAGCGAGCCGGTCACCCGGGTGTTCGAAGGACGCTGTACTTTGCTCGCCGGTGTATCGGTCATGTGACCCGAGCGCAAGTGCGCGCTGTGGTGGCGAATTGCGATGTGTGCCGAGCGATCGACCCGGCCCCAGTCAAGTGGCGGCACGGGTCACTAGCGGTGCCACAAACATGGTGGAGACTAGCCATTGACGTTACACACCACGAGGGTCAGTCGTACCTCAGCGTGATTGACTGTGGACCGTCGCGGTTCGCTGTGTGGCGGTCACTGCGTCGACAGGATAGCTCGAGCATCGTCCAGCGGCTTGAGGAAATATTTTATGAGCGGGGGGCCCCGGTGGAGCTCCTATGTGACAACGATCCGGTCTTCCGCGGCCGACCGTTCGCCGTCCTCACCGCTCGCTGGGGGGTGACGGTGAGGTTCCGGGCGGCGCATGCGCCGAGCGGAAACGGAGTGATCGAGCGGAGTCACCGAACGGTGAAAGTTATCGCCGCTCGGAAACGGTGTGCCATCGCCGAGGCAGTGCACTTATATAATGTGACGCCGCGCGATGGCGAAGGGGCCGGCAGCGCACCGTTCTGCGGAGTGCATCGCTATGAGCCACGTGACTGTGTGCGGCTGGCAGCCGCTCCATCTGGGACGGTGGAGTGCGCCGAGGCCGGGGCGATGGAGCTCACTGCGGCGGAGCTGGGCGTGCACGCAGTCGGTGACGCGGTGTGGGTGAGGCGCCGCGGGACGCGGTGTACGGAGCCGTCTGGGTGGGGTACCGTCACGGCCGTGGTCTCCCCGCAGGTCGTGGAAGTGGACGGCATGCCGCGCCACGTTAGGGACCTGCGACGCAGGAACAGTGAGCAGCCACCTCAGAGTCCTGCACCTGACGATGACAGTGATGACCCGCTGTACGTGATGGAGTCTGTTCCTGTGCCCCATCCGACTGCTGATCAGTCGGACTTGTGTGATGCGCCACAGTGCGACAGCACGGTGTCAGATTCCCCCGCCGTGGCTCCTCGTCGGAGTCAGCGCCGCCGCCGGCCTCCGCGGCGAGATTGTTGTGTAGGGCGCGAGTGATCCTCATGATCAGGGGGAGGTGTGGTTCAGCGGACCGCAGGTGCCTCCGGCGTGCAGCGCACGTGCGCTACAGCAGCAGTGTCTGTTTTCTCAATACGGGAGCCGGCGGCCGGGAGTCGGAAGCTGAGCGGGGCGGACGGCGGTATGTGCAGCGTGAGGCCCGAGCCACTCTACTGTTTTTGATATCAATACAGTCTTTAAACGTCGCAAGCACAAGTAATGCATATAGTTTTGGTAAACAATACAAATTTACAGCATTCTGTCCCGAATCGGCGCGATATAAGGCCAGTTTTGACAATATAAAAAGAAATTGTATTACAAAATATAATAAAATCGTGTTGGGTAAACATTTTCCAAGGTGAACAGGGGCGGATCCAGGATTTTCTAAGGCAGGGGGCTTCAGGCCTGAGGGCGGCATATTTCCTCGGTGACGGGGGCGGCATGGTGCCTTCCGAGGGCGGCATAATGCCTTCCGAGGGCGGCGATGTACCTTCCGAGGGCGGCATAATGCGTTGTGAGGGCGGCAAGATGTCTTCTGAAGGTGCCAGGGTGCCTTCCAAGAGTGCTACGATGCTGTTGGTAGACGCAAGGGCGCCCTGGCGGCCTCCCGAAAACGCTACGGCGCCTTCGGCGCCGGCAAATCCTATACAAAAATGGCGCCGTTTTCTAAGGCAGGGGGCTTCAGCCCCTACGGCCCCCCCCCCTGGATCCGCCACTGAAGGTGAACTATTTCCTTTAAGATCAATTTTAGAGTTTTGAATTATCTGCAAGCCCTACACTGGATCCCAAATTTATTATGCAATTCAAAACTGACGGGATTTTGTATTACTACACACTGTTCGTTGAAGTTTGGTATTTTTGTGGTTTTCTTTATCTCCGGCCTTTAGCGTTGATAATTTGGTGGTGGCGTTATGGCGTATTATTTTTTTGGGCATGAAAATTCATGAAAAATATATAATTTGATGGGAAAACTAGGTAACTGCTGGTGTCGTTGGAACAAAAGAAGTTGATTTTCTTTCAAATATTGCTTATTTTACCGGAAATATGTCATAAGTGAGGTGTTTTTATTAACATAGAGATAACTGGCTCTGCATCAGCCGGTCCTACAGAAAATACGCGTTGGCATCACCGCGCACTTTGGAATGTCCTTACGTGCAGAAGAGGTAATTTCCAGAAAAATGTGGCTACCGTGGGACTTCTACCACCTTTATAAGTACGTTTTACTATGTAACTCAATTATTCTGGGAAAACAACCGTATAATCCCTTTAACCTGCGAGGGGGGGGGGGGCAGATTCTGCCCCCCCCCCCCCCAGAGATCTCGAGAACCGCTCGGTCGATTTCGATGGAGAAAGCGCCATTCGATGCGTCATGACAAGATCTCTCTTTTTGGAACCCGAATTTGTGTTTTGTTCAAAATGGGGGGCCATGGGGCAAAAAATCCGAAAATTTTGGGTGCTTTTTGAAAGGCCATTGCAGCCATGTGGCTCGACCGATTTTCATGCCCCAAACATTTTTTAGCTTCAAATGTACTGGTCTGTAATATATCAAAAGACAAACAAAAAATCATAGGCGTATTCAGGGAATGTAAAATGGGGGGATTTTCTGAAAAAAATATGTGCTATTCGTGATTGTTTGGGACGTCATGAACGTCACATGTGGGCATTATATGCTGTAATTTGTTAAATTTTATATATTGCGCATAGGCGGATCCAGGAAAAAAACATGGGGGCACCATGCGCGGAACGCTTTTATCATCTTACTAATTTGAAGTTGGACCTAATTTGAGGGTGGGTATCGCCTCCCATTTTTTTTTTATTCTGAGTGCGCCTCTGCCCCAAAAATATGTACAATCCCAGTATCTATGATGCATATTGCATTGGAATTGTTTCTGACGCATTTATTGCACTGCAAACCACGAAGGAAGTATGCGCCGCAAAACCGCATTCGTAACACCCTCCCCAAAACAGGAGCCTGGAACCGTCTCTGCCAAACCGATTTTTTTCAAAGATTTGACATAACACGCGCCATTCAATTTTGAGAAAATTCATAAAGTTTCAGGACGCTAGGCCTACCGGTTTAGAAGCGGCAAGTGAAAAACTACCTGGGGGGGGGGGGGGCGGCAGAATCTGCCCCCGCAGGGGATAGGGTTAACGGTTGATTTCCCCCAAACTTCGTGTATAGGTCAATCAGACCATGCTGATTCCAAAAATCAAGTCTATTTTGCGATAGCGATTAACATTCTAGGTCAAATTTGAGGTCAAACGAAGGGGAACACACAGGAGCCTAAAGTTACCGTCCGACTTGCTTCAAAATGGTCTCAAACGATTCCTTGGGTCAAAATCTAGCGAGAGCGAGACTTTCAGGTCCTGACCTTTAAGGTCAAATTCCAGGTCAAAGGACAGGAGCAGTGTTAACGGTTGATTTCCCCCACACTTCGAATATAGGTCAATCAGACCATGCTGATTCCAAAACTCAAGTCAATTTTGCGATAGCGATTGACCTATGTCAAATTAGAAGTTAAACGAAGGAGAACGCTCTGCAGCCTAAAGTTACCGTCCGGTTTGCTTTAAAATGGCCTCAAACGATTCCTTGGGTCAAAATCTAGCGTGAGCAAGACTTTCAGGTCCTGACCTTTAACCCGCGCACTGCAGGGGCTTTGCGCCGAACACGAACTGCAGGGGGGGTTGATTTCCGCCCCCCCCTGAGATCTCGAAAACTACGCAACGTAGCGAGAAGCGGAAAAAGGCATGTGATAGCTTCATACATGTTCTATCGAAAGTATTCAGTGTTTTTTTAAGTCAGGTCAAAATTGAGGTCACCAGAGGTCATCAAAGGTCAAATTTTCCAGTTTTTCCTGCTTTAGGACATCGCTCCAGAAATTCCCAAATATCTCAGAAACGATGATAGTTAGAAACAAACGAAAAAAGAAAACGCCAGCCAGTGAAATTTGCAATCGCCAAGGTGCCCTCAGATTTGATCTCAGCTCAATATTTGAGGCTCCAGAGGTCAAAAAGAAAAAAAAACGTTTTTTTGCAAAATCGTTTTTGCTATTAACATTTTACTTAATAAAGATAACGGAAAACTGTTTACGCCATTGTGTTTATCTTGTCAAGGCGCTTTGAATGATATATATGGTGATCTCGTTAAGTCAACTTAAAGATTTGACCTAAGGTCAAGGTCAAGTGGTGACCCAAGTAGGGCATGTTGCATATGGGAAGACGTGTCTCGACGAGACAAACACATTGATGTCTGTTTTACTTCTCTATCTTCATTATGTCGACAGTTATTGACAAAAAGGTGATGGTGACCTCACATGACCTCAAATGACCCAATAGGGGTCACTGAACAAAACTTGCACTTGGATCATCAAGAATATCCTATAATAACATGATCCAGAAGTAATTGGACTAGTACCATGCATGTCCTTGAAATAGGAAGCATTTGTATATTTCCCCATTGACTTATCATGGGGAGGTTACGAAATTGACCTGACCTTAGGTCACCGATATCAAAATTCCGAGTTAAACGAATTGTAAGTACTGATTCCCTCATGACATCCTGTAAGTTTCAACCTGATCGGTGAAAAACTCTGGCTTTGGCACAACTGCAAACATTTTTGGTGGTGGGGTCACTTGACCTGGTCTGGTGACCTGACCTGAGATAACCCGAGCATATTTTTTTCTCAAAGTGTGCGCAATTGATGTCCTAACAGGTGTATCAAAACCCGGCGGCGCTGCGCGCCGCCGTTTTTTCGCTATCTTTGAAAAACCTGAGGGGGGGGGGGGGGGGGGGGCGGAAATCAACCCCCCTGCAGTGCGCGGGTTAAGGTAAAATTCCAGGTCAAGGGACAGGGAGCAGCGTCAACGGTTGATTTCCCCCAAACTTCGTGTGTAGGTCAATCAGACCGTGCTGATTCCAAAAATCAAGTCCATTTTGCGATAGAGATTGACTTTCTAGGTCAAATTTGAGGTCAAACGAAGGGGAACGCGCTGTAGCCTAAATTTACCGTCCGATTTGCTTTAAAATGGTCTCAAACGATTCCTTGGGCAATAACTATAGGCTTAAGCGCGTTCCCTTCGTTTGACCTCAAATTTGACCTAGAAGGTCAATCACTATCGCAAAATGGACTTGATGTTCGGAATCAACACGGTCTGGTTGGTCTCTACACGAAGTTTGGGGGAATAAACCGTTAACACTGCTCCCTGTCCTTTGACCTGAAATTTGACCTTAAATGTCAGGACTTGAAAGTCTCGCTCACGCTAGATTTTGACCCCAGGAATCGTTTGAGACCATTTGAAGCAAATTGGGCGGTAACTTTAGGTTCCAGTGCATTCCCCTTCGTTTGACCTCAAATTTGACCTACAAGGTCAATCGCTATCGCAAAATAGACTTGATTTTTGGAATCAGCATGGTCTGGTTGGTCTCTACACGAAGTTTGGGGAAATAAACCGTTAACGTTGCTCCCTGTCCTTTGTCCTGAAATTTGACCTTAACCCTATTAGTGGCAGGGGGAGATTCTGCCCACCCCTCAGGTTTTTCGCAGATATCTCCCGAACGGCTACAAGAAGACCCATGAGATTTTTGGGAATTTTCCTAGAATTTAATTCCACATATGGAGTCAAAATTTTGAGTTCCTAACTTGAACAGAGGCGGTTCCAGGGCCCAGTTTTGGGAGGATTTTTTTGTGACATTTAACGATAATACGGAGATGTGATTTTCACGGCTTCTTCCTAACTGCTTGAAGTATAAAGGAGTTACATAGGTTTACGGTGATTGAAACAAGTGCAAAATAGTTGATTTTAGTGAACTATAATAAATATTGCACGGCAGAGGCGGTTTCAGGGACTTGAAAAGGGGAGGTTTACAGGAAGTTATTTTCATATATTTTGCCTCCCTTTTCGCTAACCTGGCACCGTCTATTGATTAAGATACGCTTTATAACTGTTGCGTACGTGCCACAATAGCGCGCCATTTAATGTATCGAAAAAGAAGTAGAAAAAGACGGTTTTATAAAGCATTTATTTTACCTCAAATTTAGTGACCTGAAAACGCCTATGATTTTTTTTTTTTCTTCAAAAGTCACCATCATGTATCAATACCAAATTCAATATCTATCGATCCCCATTAGTTGCGTTTAAATCGGTTTATAAACATGACAGCTGTGTTGGATCACAAATACCTCTACTATTTGTCGTTTTTGCCCCCTGTTGCCCCACTATCAATTTTTTTTTTAGATCGTGTTGAGGGGAATCAGACACCGTTTGATTTGTGAAAATCGGACGGGTAGATCTCGTGATCTCCGGGGGGGGGGGAGATCCGCCCCCTGCCACTAATAGGGGTAGCCAGGAGCCTGCCACTAACAGGGTTAAAGGTCAGGACTTGAAAGTCTCGCTCACGCTAGATTTTGGCCCAAGGAATCGTTTCAGACCATTTTAAAGCAAATCGGATGGTAACTTTAGGCTGCAGCACGTTCCCCTTCGTTTGACCTCAAATTTGATCTAGAAGCTCAATCGTTATCGCAAAATGGACTTGATTTTTGGAATCAGCATGGTCTGATTGACCTACGCACGAAGTTTGGGGAAAATACAATGTTGACGCTGGAGTTGTGTGATGACGATGACGCTAACTTCACGGACATTACGGACACACCATGACATCGAACCTTTCGAGCGGGAGGTAGGACGTGATCTTTTGCAGGGGTGTCAATGTGGTGTTTAAAGGAAAACAGTCACTTTCATAATGCAATTTTTAGCCCTGAGATAGCAGTTTTGAAGGCCATGTCCATAAATCACTTACTGCATATAACTCTGGTTGTAGGGACTCTCCTGCTGAATATATTAAATGTTTTGTCCTGTCATTCAGCGTTGTGTCAAAAAAACGTAGCGCTGTGTCGAGAAGCTTCATATGCAGCGGTGTTTATTTCTCAAAACGGTTGGGGGCCGAACAGGAACTGATCCAAGGGGGCATATATCAGCGCTATGGCTCGACTATAACGTCTGAAATCCGCAAAAAATAACATATTTACTAATTGTAAAGGAATAAATAAGGAATAGGTACAAAGCAGTTTGGTTAAAATCAGTCAGCAAAAAAATAAACTGTCATATGAGTTTTGGCATTGTGTCGGGCGGCGCCTCAAACCAAAGTTTTGGGCCGAGCCTTTGACCGACCAATAGCTCTCAGAATGACCGATAGCCTTCTGAAACTGGTACAAGGTCCTCTCAGGCCTGACAATGGTCCTCTTGGACAAACCTTTGGCATTCTCAGGTATTGCAAAGGCCCTCTCAGACTCCCTCTTTGAGGCCTCGTAAGGACCCTCTCAGACTAGCATAGGTTAAGCCTTTTCAGAACTGGCAAGAGGCCTCTCAGACCAGAGATGGTCCTCTCAAGTCGATCAATGATCATCTCAAAGAAGCAAATGTTCCTCTCTTTACTGACATAGAGGTCTCTCTCGGGCCAGGAAAGCACCCTTTTAGACCGGTTGAGGGTCCTCTCAGAGTGGTAAACGGCCCTCTCAGGTTAGCATAGGGCTCTCCCAGGTCTGGCAAAGGTTCCTTCAGAACGAAAATTAAGAACCTATTGTTCCAATGCCTGGGAAGTACCGTCTCAAACCAAAAGAGGGACCTCACAGATCGCTGCAGGGTCCACTCAGGCCCAGACAATTGCCCTCATAGACCAGCCTGGGCCCGCTCAAGCCTGGAATGAGCTCTGTTTAGCCTGCAAATATTCTTTAAGACAGCTGAGGGACCCTCAAGCCGACCGAGGGCTTCGTCAAGCCGACTGAGGACCGCGGCTCAAGCCGATCGAGGGCCCCTCAGACCGAACAAGGACCCCTCAAGCCGACCGAGGGCCCTCTCAGGGCGATCAAGGGCACCTCAAGCCGATTAAGGGTACCCTCCAGGAGTGGGTCATGATCCCCTACAACGACCTCGGTTGTGGATTGGAGCTCCAATCGCAATTTCCAACCTCAATCGTAGCAAGCTCCAATCGCAAACACCAATGCTATAAGCCTCTAAACTTTGACCTATATCTAAAAAAGTTAGACCCTTTCAGGCCAAGCTACGTATTTCCTCAGCCCGACTAAAGACTCTTTCAGGCCGGCTGAGGGCTCTATCGGAATGACTCAGAGCTCTTTAGACTCCAATAGCTTCACCTGGCTTCAAGAAAGCCCACTTTGACGTCCAAAGGGCCCCTTCTGGCCCCCCAGAGGGTCCACTCTGGCTTCCAGAGGATCACCCAGGCCTCCGGAAGGCATACTCTGGCCTCGGGAGGGCTCACTGGCCTCTGGAAGGCCCACTTTGACCTCCAGGGGCCCACTCTGAGCTCCAGAAGGCCCACTCGGTCCTGCAGTGAGGAGACTCAATCTGGCCTGCAGAGGTTCCGAAGACGGATAGTGCGGTCTGATCTGAGCGGTTCTTAGGCTATTTCAAATGGAAAGCATGAAAAACTCATAGATTTACGCGGAGCCCTGTGCCGTGTGGAGTCCCACGGGGACCGCAAACCCCCAGGTCCTCCCCTGCCTACGCCCCTTCACAGCTGATTTATAATGTTGTGAGACAATTCATTTACGACTAAAAAACAATTATTTTAGGTGAATATAAAGATGTTTGGTCGGTACATTCCGTGATTCCTCATTGATTTATCAATTTACTCGGTACAGATCTGACCCGAACAGTATCCGTTATAATGAAAAACGAGGCAAGGAGGCACCCTACCTTATAAACGTTTACCGCGGTTCATATTAATCCCACAAACCACGCTTAGACGTGGATAATCGCTGGTTTGGGGGCCAAATCCCAAGAAATCACAATTCTAAACCTTATCGGATTTCGCTTCTGTATGCATCAATAGGTGATGTAAAACAAACTTTCTTTGTAAAAGTTGCGTAGACTTTCGTTTAACCCTCGCCCTACGGGGAGGGGGGGGGGCTGACAGGCCCCCCTGAGGTTTTTCTTGAATACCTTTTTACACATGCGGCGTATCTTGCTGACATTTGCAGTAGCTCAGTTTAAAGAATTATACGTATGCTGTAAAATTTGCATTGAAATTGGGTTAAGTAGTTCGGGAGATAATGATGTTTTGATGACGTCATGTTGGTGGAAAAACGATAAATGTTTGAAAAATCATAGAAAACAGAGTTTTAAAGAAAATTAGAAACGCAACTCGGAAAAGATAGAAAATGGTATTTTCTTTAAAATGGCTATCTTTGATTTGCACAATTTTGGGTTTTTGATCCATATAATAAAACAATGTTTTTTTTTTAAATCACCCAAAATAAAAAATTTCAAAAATATTACAAAAACCAGAATATATATGAGGGAACTGAGTATGGACAATACTCAAACCAAATTTGAAAGCAATATCTCTATTTTTGACTGAGTGACAGCTCCCTAAGTGTAAGCAACTCATGACGTCATTTTTTAAAAATAAAATAACTCCTTTGGACTTTTCTGACAAGATACAAACAAATAATTACCTTTCTGTATTTCTGAGCCAAAACTGGTCTAGGAACATGCCTTTTTATTTACATTTATTAATTTCTAATTTTGAGGTTTTCTGACAGAGTTGTTCTGGACGTGGTCGATCGAGGTCATTCACTTGATCTGGAAGGTCACTCGTTGACATAAAACCTAAAAAAAATCGCATACTGTTAGATTCCTCTCATGACAGGCAACATGCTGGTTCTTACTGCATTGCTCTAAGTTGCTTGGTTTGGAAGTTAACAGGGGTGGGGGGGGGGAGCTGTCAGCCCCCCACGTAGGGCGAAGGTAAACAACGCTCCCGTAGGGCGAGGGTTACATTAGGAAATGCGCCATTCTTTGGGCGATTTGGGGTGCTTGGCTCTTCCGCCCCTCTTGGATACGCCAGTGGCCAGAAAACATTGGGGCCGAAAGAGCACCATTGGAGGGGGAGGCGAGGGCCACCCCAAAACTATATAAATCGACTCCTATGTTCATATGTAAGCATGTGATAAAGGCAGTGTTACTGGACCAGTGAGCGAACCATTCGCCACTGAAAATATTATCCTAGTTGTGTAAGCAATGATGAGATAGTTATTACATGTGTACATACACATTTTATAAATAATTATTTAACCAAATTCCTAGCTTTTTACAGCTCACTTCTATTCTTCTTTCGAAGCACACAATGTAATGGACAATGTAAAGCACCATATCCTCCTGTGACCAAAGCGCTAACTGGAACTCTCACCCTGTTCCGAGGGATATGGGGGCCGGGACGAATTTTCAGAGGCCCGCCAAGGGATTTAAACCCCGGTCCCCGTCACGGCACTTGGTCCACCTCCAGGGACCAAGTGCCGTGAATGCGCAAGTACGGCAAAGATGCCGTAGATGCGTACTTGGGGCGGTGCGTGTGACGTCGGTATGCCGTACTTGGGTACATTGACTAGTGTTTAGATACTTGCCACTAGATGCCGTTGCGTAGCTAATATGCAAAATTAACCTCCTGCTCCTTTCCCCTTTCTGGAATTTTTCCCACGGTCTCCGGGGCGGAACACGCCTGGGATAACTTTCACTCCCCGTTTGACATGTAGCGTATGTATTATGTCATAACATAATGATTTTCCTGCATGACATAGATATGTAGATTTACTTGCCGAAACACTGCCGTAGTTTTGGCGATCGGTTGTCATTTGCACATCACGTTGCGTAGCAAAATATATACTTTTGAAGTTGGAAAATAATTGAATAAGCTCCAAATTGCCGGTTTAATTATGCCTCTGTGCCATCTCGTTTGGGAGGTATGTACAAGTCAATGAAATTTGTCTCAATTTTTCCCGATCACCCTGTATATCTTTTAAGATGAAACACTGCTGAAATGACTCTGAGACGGCCTCCAGTGGCGCTTTTACCGGCGCTCCGCCGACAGGCTAAACTGTGAAGTGCATACATCCAAGAAAGCAGTGTAGCATAGGCGTAGGATCGCGAGTAGGACTGCGCGCGTGCGGCCATCCTGACGGTGATGCATGGATCTGGTCCACGGTCAGAGACGTTTCTAGGCTGGTAAAATCTAAGGACATGAAACTCACAGAATGTATTTGTTTACTTCTTTATAATTTGCTGTGTGAGCGAAGCATGGCCAAACATTTGCATGGAAGTCGTAAGGGGTTCAAAATAATAAAAAACCTAGGAAATACACTTTCCCCATTTTACATCAAGTTTTTTTTCTTGAAAACTGCTCGAGTTGGGTATCAATCGAAAGTACTCATCAGCCCAAAGACAGACGTGCCAAAAAAAATATCACTTTTCCCATAGGAAGGAAGTTATAGGCAATTCAGAATTTTGGGGCTATGAGGGGCCCCTACGATTTTATTCAAAATCGGCACAGACTCTTCTCTACGAGGCAAGTAATCTGGCTGAAAAGACCATCATTTGCATTGAAGTCTAAGGGGTTTAAAACCCCCTAGGAAATATACTTTCCCCATTTTTCCCCAAAGTTTATTTTCAAAATTGCTCGAGTTGGGTATCCATCGAAAGCACTCATCAGCCCAACCCAACTCGAGCAGTTTTGAAAATAAACTTTTGGGGAAAATGGAGAAGGTATATTTCCTAGGGAGTTTTAATTTTGAACCCCTTACGACTTCAATGCAAATGATGGTCTCTTCAGCCAGATTACTTACCTCGTAGAGTAGAGTGTCTGTGCCGATTTTGAAGAAAAACGGAGGGGCCCCTCATAGGCCCAAAATTCTGAATTGCCTATAACTTCCTTTCTATGAGAAAAGTGTTTTTTTTTACATGTCTGTCTTTGGGCTGATGAGTACTTTCAATTGATACCCAACTCGAGAAGTTTTGAAAATAAACTTTTGGGAGGAAATGGGGAAAGCATATTTCCTAGCGGGTTTTGATTTTGAACCCCTTATACTTCAATGTAGACTGACTGGATGTAGACTACGCAGACTGGATATTGATTCGACTCCGATTGAATCGATTGAAATCGTTGAATCAAAATTCCTTAAAAAAATAATCGATTCACCAAATCTTTTGATTCATGAATCTTGATTGAATCAAAACCCGCATGGAATCAAGGCTGATTGAATCAAAAGATTTAACGATTCAAGCGCACATGGTACATTGTGTAAATACAATGCAGTCCCGGTGGCTACATTCATTTATACTGCCATATTATTGCTGTAACAATGTTTTAATGATCATATATAGGTATGTTTCCATTATTGTAGGCGAGCTATGGCATATTTGGGCATGATGAATATAAGTATGTGAATAAGTAACCTTCTGCTCATGTTATATCTTAATTAAACTTGAAAACGGTATAAAAAATTACATTAATATATTTCGACTTGCGTCATCCTCAGAATTATTCTGAGGATGACACAAGTCGAAATATATTAATGTAATTTTGTATACCGATTTCAAGTTTTATTAAGATATAACATGAGCAGAAGGTTACTTATTCACATACTTGTTTCCATTATTATTGATTTGACATAAATTCAACATCTATATTTAAATGTTGAATCAAACGTGAATCGATTTTTTTTATTCTTTGAACCAAAAAGAATCAATTATTAAAAATGCTCTCAATGAATCGAACGGTGATTTAATCATTCAGGTTTCAAAATGAAACGTGATAGAATCGTTCCCAAAAAGTTGAATCAATAACCAGTCTGGACCTGGACCGAATGGTATTGTGAGCATGTCCCAATTCCCATTCATATTGATTAATAAATGTAGTGATTTTGATTCGCCAATATATGAACTGTGAGACTGTGCCACAGCACATGTATGGTGTACGGTACAATTTAAAATCAGATCAATGACATGCCTATTCCGTGATCCGCAGACGAAATGTTATATTCTTTTGGTGCCTGGTGGGACCATTTCCACACCAACAGCCAACTTTTGGCTCCACAGTTGAAGAATGCTTGAGACACTTAAAAACAACGTCCTTACCTCGTCATTATGGATGTAATACCGAGGACCGAGGGTATTACCGAGGACTAGAGACTAGAGTATTATACAGGGGCGTAGAAACTATGTTCAAGTTGGGGAGGGGGAGGGGGAGGGGGGGGGGGGGGGGGGGGGGGGGGGCAGGAGGCATTCTGAAGTCGATTCTTTCCATGCAACGCCCATAGGCGTAATGTTAAAATCCAAAATGTTGGGGGGGGGGGGGGGGGGGGGGTGCGGCTGCCCCCTTGCTCCTACGCCTATGGTATTATATGACAAACATGGCGCATTTGTAAACTTCGCTCAAGTTGACGGTGCCTTTCGCGTGCGTGGACGAGGATGACTGCATTTTACCAAATACTTCCGGGAATCGCAATGTCTCATTTATTCATTCATTGGCTGTCATGTCTCTCTAAAAACAAACTAAACGCACATAATACACAACTAATCACGCTCAGCACCAATCACGCTCAAGGACACATTCCAATAACACCTCTGGACACGTTTCACCGACTAAACAATTGAGCAGTGGGAGCTCTACCGCAGCAGCCTGGCGGCCTCACAGCTCATCGTGAACCCCTTGGGTCGGGCTCCAGCGGTGCGCGTTCCAGGGCTCCTTCAGCGGCAGACTTTCCCAGAAACGAACCCTCTCATCGAACACTCTCTCTGCTAGCGCCGGTGCCGCGTTCAGACGCAGGTAGCTGCCCTTCTGGACCGTGTAGATGGGCCAGTCTGGCACGCCCAGCTCGGGGGCAGCCGGGTAGCCACGGCGTGCAAAGCTCGTCCACAGACTGACAACGAGCCGAACCAGCGCGTGTTCTGGCGAACCAGGCTCCGGACGGCGCTGCACGGCCGCGCGGAACAGGTAAGCCATGTCGTCTCCGTGAGAAACAAGCGGCAGTGGCGGGGCCTCCACGCCGAGCATGTCGGCGAAACGCATCTGCCCCGCTCCGACATGATCGAGCAGGTACTGGTAAACCGGGACGACTTGGGAGGCGAGCGCTGCCTCTGCGGTCAGACCCAGCATGAAGAAGCGGTCGCTGAAGAACTTGATCAGCGCAGGTGTCGCCGCCGCCGGGTCGCCCCCGCCGAGGACGTGGTCTCGGATCCGCTCGGCCACCTGCAGAGGGGAGTCCGAGGTGGTCTCCGAGGTGAGACCCTCTCCGCAGAGGAGCTCTGCAGACGCCCACGCTTCGAGGTCACCTGTGAGGGCGCGCCGCAGCACCTCCGAGTCGCGGTGGAGGAAACCGAGTATGAAGAGGCCCTCGTCCTGGGTGGCGCCCATCATCCACGGGACGCGATTGAAGAGTCCGCGCTGCAGGAGACGGTTCGGCTGCTCTGGCAGGAACGGCTGCTCGGCGTCGGAATCAACGCGTGGGTGGAACTGGAGCGCCAGTCCTCCAGCATCGAACCCGACACCGCCCACCACCTTCATGATGTCATCTGCAGATTTGCGGCGAAGACACTCCAGCGCCGCGGCGCCCGGTGTGGGGCAGTCAAGCCCGCCGGCGAGCGTGGCCAGCTCCTGGCGCTGGTTTCCGGCCAGACACCAGCAGGATGAGGCAGCGCCAGACTGACTGATGGCCCGGTGGAACAGACCGCTGGCCAGCGGACTGGCCACCAGCAGAGAGACGCTTGCCCCGCCAGCCGACTCTCCGAAGATGGTGACGAGTTCTGGATCGCCGCCAAACGCCACGATGTTGTCGCGCACCCACTGCAGCGCCAGCACCTGGTCGCGCAAGCCGAAGTTGCCGGTCGCCACGCCGTCCTCGGTGGTGAGGAAGCCGAAGACGCCCAGTCTGTAGTTGAACGTGACCACCACGACGTCTTCGTCCAGCAGGTAGTCGACGCCGAAGATGTCGTCGTCGCCAGACCCGCTGATGAAGCCTCCGCCGTGGACCCACACCATCACGGGGAGACCCTTATCGGCGGCGTCCGAGGTCGGCAGACGCGGGGAGTACACGTTCAGGAACAGACAGTCCTCCTGACCAGTCTTAGTGAAGTTACGCATGATGTTGTACTGAAGGCAGTTTCCTCCGTGGCGCGATGCGTCCCGCTCGGCCGGCCAGCTCGGGTGCGGCTCCGGCGGCTGGAACCTCAGCGCGTCCACCGGCGGACGGGCGTACGGAATGCCCTTGAACGCAGCGTAGTGTCGACCAGAAAGCGAGCGTTGTGTGACGCCACGCAGTGAACCGACCCCCAGCTGGACGACGGAGCGGCCCTGCTCCGCTGCCGCCGCCAGCACCAGCAGCGCCACCAGAGCCACAAACACACGCATCTTGTCGACGCTGAGAGCACGGCCCGAGTGAGGCGGCCGACAGCACCGGATAACCGGCCCCGGCACGCCAAGATATCTCGGCCGGCAGGGGCGCACTCAGTCAGCGACGCCGGCGGCAGTGGCGGATCCAGAGGGGGCCGGCAGGGGTCATGACTCCTCTCATGAGCCCCGAAAGGCTCCATAGCAAGGGTCTATATAGGACCATTCTGGCGGGAAGAGGGCCGTTCTGCTCCTTAGAGACCCTTTTCAGCCTTTAGGAGGCCCTATTCCATAATTTAAAGGAGCCATTCCGAACTTCAGAGGCCCCACTCTCGCTTACAGAGAGGCGAGAGCTCATTTGCACCTACTGAGGGCCTGTTTGTGGTAGGGCCTACCAAGGCCCGAGTGGGCCACCAAAGTCTGATGGGCCCTCTATAGCTGCGTGGCGGCCCCATGACTGAATCAGCTGGGTGCGCCACTGGCAGGAGGAGCACGTGAGGCAGGCTTGCTATATATATACCACCTTGGGGCCGCTGACGTGACGCACTGGCGGCGAGACTTGCTTCAAGTTGATCGTTTCGCTATCTATCTTGGTTAAACCGTTAATGCGCAGACATGTAAGGCGAAAGTTATGTGGCAAATTATGTGGTTTTATAATCTGTCTGGGAAGCCACTCATGGTCACGCGACCAATGCTAATCGCTATGCTTTACATTATTAAGCCGGCTTTGTTTTGTAAGAGATAAATGCGTTTTTATATGTATATATATGTATATACTAGCTATATAATCTGGTTTGGGTGTTAATATAGTGACGGTTGTCACAAATAGGTTATGAGTTTGTCTTTCTCCGTATGTTTCCGTTTTTCCGTGTCTTTTGCAGCTGCAAGTCATCCGTGATCCGAGGTTAGCATTTCGCAACGGAAAATGAGTTTCGAGAGTTATTGTAAAGGATGAAGATGACTGCCAAATGTAAGCACGGTGAATATGCAGTAGGAACGTTCGTCTGTCTCCAACGCGCAGATGGAATTATCTTTGACCCCACTATGTACACAGACGATCGGTTATTTGCTGATAACTCAAAGCCGGGTCTCAAAGTTCAAAGACGCGAACGCAAACTCACCCTCGCTCAAGGTTCGCTCGTTCACAAGGACGTCGCACGGGGGCGGGTACAGGGGAGAGGGGGGGGGGGCATCTGCCCCCCAAGTTGGAGTAAAATATAACATTTTTATCTTTCCAAATGCATTTGAGCTGTTTTTAGCAACATTTATTTATAACAATATGATATGTACTGCTGCAAATTTATACGCCTGTTTCTACGTTTCCCTGTTATCAACGCTGGCATTCACTCTACCCGCTGCAGGCTGAAATATCCCGATGCTGGCCAGACTTGTCAATTATTCATATTTGTCATGAGTCGATTCACAATGATTCACGGACCATAATGAATGATTCAATCATGATTCAATCACTCAACATTACCATAATGAATGATTCAATCATGATTCAATCACTCAACATTACCATAATGAATGATTCAATCATGATTCAATCACTCAACATTACCATAATGAATGATTCAATCTTGATTCAATCACTCAACATTAAAGGGAAGTGTCGACTCCTTTGTCTAACTACTTTGATTTTGAATGTGCGACTCTAAGATTTTATGAGCGTGATAGGGAGGTCATGCTCTACCTGTGTGCCAATTTTCATGCACATCAGAATAGTCTGCTGTATGACCTTAAACATATGACCTGCTCTAAATCCTTTGATTTTAAATTTGCGACTCTAAGATTTTACCAGAATGATCACTAGGTCGTGATCTATCTGTGTACCAATCTTGAAGCCAATCCAAATAGTCCGCGAATGTATTTCCGAATGTGAATGTGAGCCAATTGGACACGCGTGGTGTTTATTTTGATGATAAAATAATGATTATAATATTTATTATAATTGCAAATTACATGTTCCAAGGGCATTAATGACTTTACGTTTCACTTTTTTAAGCGAATAGAACATTTATTTTGATTTTGCATTAGGTAATATTTTTTTTTATAAAGCATGATGTGGAATAAAGCGGCGCCGATGCGACAGTGATATTTGGGACATGCGGAGGTCATGCAAATGTTTGTTTATGATTTAGTTTTTGATATGGTATAGCCTAGAAATTAGGAAAAGGTGGGTACCTTTTGATAATTTTTCGTGTGAAAAAGGTGTGCGTGTACTGTGTGGTTTATGAACCAAAGTATGAGTTGGTTACCTTTTCTAGTATTTAGATACCTACCCCTAACCCTACCAGTTCCAAGGTATTCACCTAGTTAGGGCTGATTGAACAGTGGCTTTGTGCCCACTGGAGTTGGACACAAAGCCTCGCTTTCTTTACGCATAGATGAATTACAGGCTACAGCTCAGGACACAGAGCTCATATAACTGGCCATTAAGTGCCTGGTTTGTTCACAGGGCACAGATGAATGCTGGGCCGCTGGCATATTTTGTGGACAGTTTATGCTGTTCGACCAAAAAAGAATGATTCTTTGAGCAATGAATGATTCAATCAGCCTATTTTCTCTGTATGAATGATTCAATCAGTGACTCACAACAGGTTTGCGCATGAAGTGAATCGATTCATGAGTCATTCATTTGAAATAAGAATGATTCAATCAAAAGTTGTCGATTCACATTGAATCATTGACAAGTCTGATGCTGACAATATATTCTGATTGCGAGCCTACGCACCATTGCTACATCACTGTTGTCACTGTCGTTATATTTTGCATCGAATGCCAGTACGCAGGCATGGATTTACTGCATCTCTTATGGCGTGTATTGCTATCTGACACTGTCTTGTCCTCCCATCCTTTCCATATTTCCATATATAGTGATTTCCTTTCAGTATGAGCACGTTATGGCGTACACAATCATATCAACCTACAACTCCGCAAGAATGTTTTGTCTTACCATTGTCATTAGGATACTCAAATCAAACGGCCGCTGACGAGCTGTCTCCAAAGATGAATTTTTGATAGCCTCATTCGTAACGCTTTGTTTCTCCACAGCATGCGGACACGTGCATGATCGCCGGCCGTTGCACAGAGCAGCTGCAGCCTGCTCTGACATGTTGTGACCCGCGCCCTTCAACCTGCTCCGTCCTCTCATCCCAAGTCGTCCCGAGTATGTAGATACCAAATCCAGGACAAAAAGTCAAATGTGAAAAGGTCAAAGGACGAAAAGTCAAATCTGCTAAAAGTCAAAGGACAAAAAGTCAAATCTTCTAAAAGTCAAAGGACAAAAAGTCAAATTGGCTAAAACTGAATGCAAAAAGTCAAAACGGCAAAGTCAAAAGGACAAAAAGTAAAATGCAAAAAGCCAAATGCAAAAAGTCAAAACAGCAAAAAGTCAAAAGGACAAAAGTAAAAAGCAAAAAGGAAAAACCGCAAAAAGTCAAGAGGACAAAATTTAAAATGGTAAGGAGCCAAAAACATAAAAGTCAGATGCAAAAAGTCAAATAGGCAAAAAGTTAAAAAAGGTAAAAGTCAAATGCAAAAAGTCAAATAGGCAAAATGTTAAAAAGGATAAAAGCCAAATGCAAAAAGTAACACACGCAAAAAGTCAAAAGCAAAAAGTAAAAAGCGTAAAAAGTCAAACACAATAAGTAAAATGCGAACAGTCGAAAAATCCGACAAGGTAATGGAAAGATAACGGAAGCAGAAGTTACGTTAATCCGTTACCTTGAAAGATATTTGTACAGTGCAGGCAAATACGTCGAATAAGAATCACGTTCGCTATATATCGGGCTGTTTATCACCTACCAGCAATGCAAATCTCAGAGCCACGGAGTCGGTGCTAGGGCCGAAGTTCGGGCCCGGTGTTTAAATGGTGTCGGGCTTAAAAAATAAAATAAAAAACAGCTGCAAATTGGCGATAGGGCCAGCATGAGGCCTGCCGGCCTCATGCGGGCCCCATCGTGTCTGATCAATATGCTATTTTTCAATGATATGCCGTGCCTGACACCAGTTGACACCTGTCACGAGTAAGGTTACTTATGCGGAGAATCTTGAAATATTTATCTTGAAAATGGCCTTGAAGATGAACTTGCATATCAAAATGAATGTCATTTTCGTGATCAGCGTGTCCAAGTTGACCAGTAGCCACATTTTGAAGCGAATCGCTACTCGACGCTGAATTGTAATCCAAATTCGTCGCTAACTTCACGGACATGATAAAAACGGCATTTAAAGGGAATAGTTCACCTTTAACATGGGGTTTTGGACTG
Organism: Chirona hameri; assembly: GCA_036785665.1. Taxonomy (NCBI): domain Eukaryota; kingdom Metazoa; phylum Arthropoda; class Thecostraca; order Balanomorpha; family Balanidae; genus Chirona; species Chirona hameri. The sequence goes on along the minus strand of JAXIVJ010000671.1, from coordinate 20,051 downwards.
AGATAGCAGATTTGTAGAGCAGATCTAAAAATGGGTTGTGGTGAAAGAATTGCCTCCCTACGTTAAGTAATTTCGACACCGGACTAGTGGGCCCGGTTTCATGTCCGCTGTTCCGGGCCACGATCGGGACATCAACGCTCGCCGTCGGAGGCAGGTACACTCTCTGGCACGTAGTCTCTGATCACGACGCCTCGTTAATATCCGCTCAGCCGCCCTGGCGGCGCGGCGGCCCCTTGTCAGAGACTGTACTTGGCGTCAGGCGGAGCGGGGCGGAGCCAGAACGCCAGCTGCTATCGTACGATTTCTCGTGAAATAGAAAGAGAAACTTACTTCTTTCTCCACATATACCCATCAGTTGTACAAACCAATGTCATACTCGTAGTTTTGAGCTCAAGATGTATGGTTGAATTTCAAGACAACTTTCAAGATGACCTATTCCCTTTAATTAAAAGCAGTTCACCTTTGCATGGCGTATTGAACAGTTATTTGTTTATTTGTTTATTTGTTTATTTATTGACAATGAGCAACAGGCATTCACCCAATTACAGCTCAAGTCGAGTAATTAAAACACGCGACGACACGACAGCAGCAGACACACGCACACAATTGAAAACAGACGAGGCAAATATGATAACGAAAATGTGATACTAAAATAGAACAAAAGTTCATAAAACAGTAAATATGAATACGTTAAAAATAAACATAGGTGAACAATAGTTCACAGGCATGCTTTGAGGCTACGCAGACCTAAGAAAACGCTTGTAAAAGAACACATAAGGTCGGTAAATGAGAAAACTCCAGCAGTAAAATAAGAGTAATAAAACTCGCATGCTCACATCACACACGCCCACACACAATCCCAACTCATCGCCACCAGTGTTGTGCAGCCTATACCACCATACTCTTGACATATGATTTCACCTGCATTCTAAAAGCTCCTAAGGTATCATTGAAAAGGTCGGATGCAGGACAGGCAGACAGGAATAGGTTGGTGTTGCGAGGCGCCCGCGCAAAGACGGCACGTTTAACAGTTTCCACTCTAGCGAATGGGACGTGCAGGATTGTGTGCGATGCTGCGCGGGTATGCCGTGTTGATATTTGCAAGGAAAAGCTTTGAAGAAGCAAAGAAGACTCGATCCGTCCTGAGAAGGTTCTATGTACAAATAGTATGTCATACTGCACTCTTCTCTGAGCAAGCGAGGCGATATTAAAAGACTGTAAAAGATCTGAATATGAATATGAGGGTGAGTGTGAATGGTGAAGGGTATGGACATGTGACTCGAGCCAGATAAGAAACTTGTGTTGGACGCGGTCCAACCGATCGAGCTGTGTTGCTGCTGCACCTCCCCATATCACACATCCGTACTCGAGTATGGAGCGCACGTTACCGAAATATGCTGCCAATATTGGCTCCCGTTTCAAGGCGCCGCGAGCACAACCAGTCTGAAGGGATCTCATCATCACACCCAGTGCTCTGTTTGCCTTGGTAACCGTGAAGTTGATGTGGTCTCTAAATGTGAGCTTAGCGTCTAGCCATACTCCAAGGTCACGGATTGAAGATACGTGTTCCAAGGGTGTTTCATTGATTTTGTAAGTCACTGAAATGGGAGATCGTTTCAAAGTCATAGTGAATGACTTACATTTTGTCGGATTGAGATTAAGTTTCCAGTCAGCAGACCACTGGCAAAGACTGTCCAGATCCCTTTGCAGCAAAAGTGAGTCGTTCGGGGTTGAAATTTTGTGATACAATTTGACATCATCGGCAAATAGCAAACAATTGGTCGTAATTTTCTCAGGCAAGTCGTTAACGTACAAAGCGAAAAGTAATGGCGATAGAATGCTTCCTTCAGGTGTTCCAGAGACCACGTTTGTCCAGTCGGAGCACCTTCCATTTACAACGATTCGTTGTTTGCGTTTTTTTAGATAGGTCGAGAGCCATTTTAGCACGGTGCCCGATATGTGATATGAGTGGTGCAGCTTGTGAAGTAGCAATGTATGGTTTACGCTTTGAAAGGCCGCTGAGTAGTCCGTGTATATTACATCTGTTTGGCCGCTGTGTGATATGGACTCCCAAGCTGTTTTTAGAAGACAAGCTAAATTTGTTTCACATGAGCGGTGCGGAAGGAGCGGTGTTGTGAGTTGAGAATGAGCGGTGTTGTGAATGTGTCAAGACAGGTTTAACGTGATTTAGAAGATTGCTGTATACTACTCTTTCCAGGATTTTCCCTAGTAGTGGCAGGAGGGACACTGCTCGATAGTTCGAAGGTGACTTTTTTGACCCTTTCTTAGAAATGGGTACTATGTTGGCTTCGGTCCATCTACTCGGGAAAATACCCTGCTGCACTGACAACTTGAAAAGGATTGACAAGGGGGTCACCAGCTGATCAGAGCACTCCTTGATTATTCGTGCACTGATGTTATCGGGACTACACGCCTTATGGACTTTTAGGTCTTCCAGGGCTGATCTAATTGCGGCTCTCGGGACAGTGAGTTGGTCAAGGATGGGGAGGTCGTAAGTGGGAGCATCGGGTACACTTTCAACATCGGGACACGAAAACTTGGCTGCAAATGCCCTATTCAACAAATTGGCACGCTCAATATCGCCACTAACTTCACGATCACCGTCTAAGAGAACAGAAAGCTGTCGCTTTGAGCCCCCAACGCACTTCAAAAATGACCAGAAGCGTTTTGGGTTGCTCTTGAAATCACCAATCATGCCTTTAATGTACTCGCAGTATTTAGCACATGACAAAAACTTGAAACGCTTCCTTTTTTCCTCGAAATCACTGACTGTCAGGAGTTCTGTTACGCTTCGTCCTATTGAACGCGGCTTCTTTCTGTTTCAGCGCTCGCCTTACACTAGCATCATACCACGGGGGGAATTGCTGCCGAAGTGTCACTGATGGGACATGATCACGAATGGCTGCTTCAAACATAGCATAGAACATGTCTAGTGCCTCCTCCACTGGGGTGTTATCAATTATTTCCCATGGGACACGTTCGAGAGTTCCCCTTAACCCGTCAAAGTCTGCCCTCTTATAGTTCAGTGCAGTTGTACGCGCTACCAGCGGCGGTCCGGTGTTTGTTTGGACATGACACCGGGCTACACCGGGTTATAGCCGTCATTGACATTTGAGCTTTATTCCCTCTGATTTTGTGACGTTTTACATTTTACTTGTTTGCAATTTGACTTACCTAACGCCCAAGACCCGTGTCCTGTATGGAGCGAAGCGAAGAAACTTACTCTCACCATAAGCTTTGGCGTGACGCGGAGCCGTGAATCAGCTATTTTTGCCCTTTTTATTTTTTGTATGTGACTTTGCCTTTTTGACTTTTTGCATTTGACTTTTAGCTATTTTGACTTTTTGCATTTTACTTTTTGCCCATTTTACTTTTTGTATTTGAATTTTTGCGTTTTTGACTTTTTGCATTTGACTTTTTGCCTTTTTATTTTTTGCATTTGACTTTTTGCCTTTTTGATTTTTATCCATTATGACTTTTTGCCTGTTTGACTTTTTGCATTTTTCTTTTATCCTTTTGACTTTTTGCATTTTACTTTTTGTCCTTTTGACATTTTGCTGTTTTCACTTTTCGCATTTTACTTTCATCCCAATTGACTTTTTGCCTCTTTGACTTTTTGCATTTTACTTTTGCTTTTTGACTTTTTGCCATTTGACTTTGTGTGCAGGGCTAAAAAAATCGTTTCGTGGTTGTCGTCGAAATTAAGACCGGGGTTGGTGGTTGCCGTCCTGCAATATTCAAATTCATAGTGCAAAATCAAAAATCTGTACGGTCACGCAACAGAAGCGTCTGCAGAAGTGCATGAATTTCGGTGTCCGTATTGTGATGGACTTGGGTCGCCGCGATCGAGTGACTGCGTCACTCAGGAAACTCAGATGGCTCAAAGTGGAGGAGCTGATATGTGAACGTGACCTCCATATCATGTTCAAACTGCTGCACAGCAGCTATGCTCCCGACCTAATTCGCCGGCATATCACACACCGCGCTGATGTCTCCAGTCGTAGCACTAGAGCATCCAGTGATGGACAACTGCAGATTCCACGTGTGCGGACTGAGTTTGCGCGGCGTTCCTTCCTGAGTCGCGCGACTCGAGCGTGGAACGAACTGCCCATACGCGTCAGATGCTCACCGAGCTTCTCAGTGTTTAAAAAAAGGCTGAATGATGTTAGATGTTAGCTCAGTTGTACCAATGTACCAGTACCTGCTGCGTCGTCTTTTATTTAACGTATGGCTTTATATTCAGTGTATTGTTTTAGCATGTATGTCGTTCGCCTCTTATATGTGACTGACGTGGAATACTGAAAACCCATGCAGTATGGATGTTTCCGAAATACATGATTATGATTATGATTATGATTATAAAATGTGCGCAATCGGTGCCATTATACACCCACTATCAATACTGCCGGACGTTTTCAGACTTCAATATTGAGTAGTACCCGAAAGCAGAAAACGGGATGTCGATACATTGATCGAAAAATTTGACGTGCAAAAATGCACATAGAGCTAATTCCATTGCCGCATTGAGTGTCTCCCTGCCATCCTTGGTTCGGAAAATAACTACTAACCAGGATGGGCATTGCACAAATATTGCCACCCCCGTCAATGGCGTTCGGCTGAGACCCCAATCAAAAGCAAGCTATGTCTGTACCTGATTTTGCGTTGTTCATATGCCCCTGTGACTTCTCACAACCATCGTCACAACTTCAGCGCGTGGAATTTCTTAAATTTCAACAACAAAAAACTTCAGCGTCACTGCACACGTTTGGACAATAATTCAGCGCGTCGCACAGCGCACTGTACTTCCCCAGCGCCACTCGCGCTCAGCGCACTGAATGACTGAAGCTACCCTGGACTGGAGGGGTCAATGTGTTAAAAATGGTTGAAATAGGAATGTCGGGCCGGCCGGGCAGGAGTGACGCTGGACGGACCACCCGCTGTGTCCGCCGGCCGCCGCGCAGCGGCCAGGGAGGGGGCAAGAAGGAATGCTGCTTGGATGGCCGTTGGTGGCACGTGGGACCGGGGACTGGTCAGAACAATGAAAGGGTAAGACCGGAAGGGACGCGTTTGCTGATACCAGTAACTATGCCAGAAAAAGCATACTAAATATACCAGATTCAGCAGGCATTAGGATAACCGCGACAACCAAAGGTATGCGCGGTATGTCATTGGTCCCTTGTGAAAGGGTCGCCAGGAGTGGTCGTCCGGACCGTCCGGACGACAGTCGTGGTTGTCTCGCCGATATAGTATATAGTTGTTAATGTATAGTATACCTAGAGTATAGTTTGTTGCTGCGTGAGTGATTTGGAATTTAGACCCGCGCAGCTGCTAACATGAAGGCGTGTTTTAGAACGAAGGCATGCGAGAAGCAGATATCGAAAAAACATATATTTAGCACATAAAGATACAGCTGGGTTAGGATAGGTGGATTGGGCTAGGGTAGATATTTCATTATTTTGGACCCGGTAACCTCGGCAGGACACCGAATGTGGTCGCCGAAATTACATGTCCTTGGTTGCCGGTGAGGACGACAAAACGACAAGATATTTTAGCCCTGTTTGTGTCCGTTTGACTTTTTGCCGTTTTGACTTTTTGCATTTTGCTTTTAGTCTATTTGACTTTTTGTCCTTTGACTTTTCACATTCGACTTTTAGTCCTTTGACTTTTTGACTTTTGACTTTTGTCCGGTTACCGTAGATACCCTACTGCAGCATAACCGGATGTTATATATTGATGTTATTAAAGCTGGAAATGTGCACTTTCTCGTTTTTCACATTTTGCTTGAGACGATCCTGTCACATCCTTGCCAGCTGCCACTGGATCAGCATGCATCTTGTTTGTGCGCTTTACCGATTAACGCCCACCGTCACCAAATACATGGAAAGGGTGAAATTGAAACCTCAAACTCATTCCCATTCAGCCATTTTTAGCACATCCAGCCGGGACAGTGATACCCGTTGTGGTACGAAGAGTTCAATACCAAATGCTCTGTTGAATATTGTACCCAAATACATTCATTTATACTTTCGCTGAAGATAACGTTTTAGCTCTGGTTGTATTTCGTATTTTCGCTTATACCACGCGCACGGCCGGGGGGGGGGGGATTTCCGCCTCCCTCCCTCCGGTTTTTCCTGAATAGCCGAAAACGGCAGCACGCGGCGCCGCCAAATTTGGTACAGCTATTTGGGCATCAATTACCCACATAGTCCCACACAATTACCCACACATGATTTTGACAGCTTGACACATGAAATTTGGTACAGCTATTTGGGCATCAATTACCCACATAGTCCCACACAATTACCCACACATGATTTTGACAGCTTGACACATGAAATTTGGTACAGCTATTTGGGCATCAATTACCCACATAGTCCCACACAATTACCCACACGTGATTTTGACAGCTTGACACATGAAATTTGGTACAGCTATTTGGGCATCAATTACCCACATAGTCCCACACAATTACCCACACATGATTTTGACAGCTTGACACATGAAATTTGGTACAGCTATTTGGGCATCAATTACCCACATAGTCCCACACAATTACCCACACATGATTTTGACAGCTTGACACATGAAATTTGGTACAGCTATTTGGGCATCAATTACTCACATAGTCCCACACAATTACCCACACATGATTTTGACAGCTTGACACATGAAATTTGGTACAGCTATTTGGGCATCAATTACCCACATAGTCCCACACAATTACCCACACATGATTTTGACGCGCTATTACAATCAGAATCTATAATTCGTACTTATGTGTGAGCGGTCGTTCCGAGTTGTCCCCAGAGGCGAGCTGTCGTGCTGCGCAGTCGTCCGGACTCCGGATCAGCTGAAGTGTAGTCGGCCTGGTGGTGCATCATGGCTCCTGGTTTCCGGTTCACCAATTATACCCAGACCTCACCGAACAGCGAAAATGCCCTTAAATAAAGTTAAGTAGGTCCCCCCGCCATTGGCTGGGGGGGGGGGGGGGGGGTCACCCCCTGAAGAACTTTCGCAATAGCAAAAAAACAAATAAAACTATCAACGTGAAACTTAAAGTACCTTCTCCTACATCAATGTGACGTCTTCTGTGCAAAAACAAAGAAATTTGGTCGACAATTTTCCGAGATATGGCGAATTTAGTAGCGTCACTACGCACGAGTTGGACACAGAAATCAGGTAAAGTTTAGCAGGCCGTAAAAAACATATTGTAAGCAAAATGCAATCCAAAAACGTCACAAAATAGCAAATAATGGCTATCTTGGATTTTTGCAAATTTTGTTTTTGATCCCAATTAAAACACAAAAAAAATCCTGTTTTTGAAAAAAAATGCCCTAAAAATAAAACGAAATAGAATATTTTCAAAAAACTGGATGATATGTTAAACCACATGTGGAAAATGCCCAACCAAATTCAAAAATAATATCATTATTTTCGACCGACTTATGGCTTCCTAAGTATGAGTAGCTCATGACTGTCATATTTTTTTACTGCGATTTTGGCTTTTGTGACCAGGCAGAACAAATAAATGCCAACAAATAAATGAATGCCGGCAGAGAGGACCGAGGTCCTGGCTGGGGTAGAGGTCATGGCAAAGAGGACCGAGGTCCTGGCTGGGGTAGAGGTCCTGGCAGAGAGGACCGAGGTCCTGGCTGGGGTAAACAACTCGTGATTTGGGCAGGAAACCCTACAGCGTCGGCCGTGGCGGCGGCGGCGAGAGCGGCGGCAGAGGAGGGGGGGGGGGGGGGGGGGGGAGGTGGAGGGCGGTGGCGGTGGCGGTGGCGGAGGGGAGGGGTGAGGGCGAGGTCACGGCCAAGGTCACGGCCAATGTCACGGGTCACTGGTCACGGCGGTCAGAAGGGTCACGATCCGCTGCCAGAGCGTGATGGTCAACGACAGTGAAGTGGGAAATATGGGTGCGTGAGGTACGGGGCTGGTGTCGTGAAGCGCCCCTGAAGCGGTGGAGATGGTTTGTTTGGGTTGAATGGGGTCAGAAAAGCAGGGGCGGCGGATTGCGGGGGGCAGGGTACCCAACATCCCCCAGTCGAAAAACTTGGAGGGCAAAAGGATCGTTTTGCCCCCCCCCCCCCCAGATTTTAGCCTGCTCAATCTGGGAGCAAAATGACCCTTTTGCCCCCAGGATTTTTGACTGGGAGGCATTTTGGGTACCCTGCTCCCCCCCCCCCGCAATCCGCCGCCCCTGCAGAGAAGTGTTGAGGTAGGCTAACAAGGGCATGGGAGCGACAGGCGTGGCTGTTTCTGTTATCTTTACATTGCAAACTATGTCAAGCATGTCTTTGTGGAGGCTTATGACAGTCGTAAATGTCATTTTTGGACTTTTGAGTTGCGTTATAGGGTCGGACCTGGACATGGCTCGAATCTAGTCTTGTGTCGCATCATTCTAAAAAGAATTAATGGGGCCACCATTGACCAGCGTGGCGATGGCTCACCAAACCTGGGATGGGAGCAGCAGGGGTGCAAAGTGCACGTGCTTTCACGGTGCGATACAAGCCATGTTGAAAGAAAACTGGCCGCTTCTGGCCGCCAGATGTAGATGGTGAAAGTTTCACCTTACATTTATGTAGGGTACATCCCTTTCATTCGGCATATGTAACAAGAACCCACATGACCTCCCTCATGCACGTGCTATGCACGTGCAAACTGCAGTATTGACATATTTTAGCTATAATGAACTATTTTCGTTTCATCCGGTGGCCACACAAAGGGCTCACACACAAAACAGACAAGTATCTGTAACACGTAACTATGTTACCTATATGCATGCAAAGTTTTGCCCGCATAGGTTGAAAGGTGCGAGCGGTGGGACGGCTAATGCTCGTTGTAGTCAATACCCTCCACTTTATTAAAATCCTTACCTGTGAGGGAGTATCTCGACAACGCCGAGCACCACGTCCGCGCACTTTTGTCACAGGCATTATGAGTGTCACACCTCTATTTAGTGCCACCAGCATCGCCATGGATACGCCATGTCACCGGTGACGCGTGCAAAAGTGGTTCCCATACAATAGGCACCGTAAGGCACCGTAAGGGTTAGGGCGATATTGTGCAAAACTGAACAATTAACTTTTTTCCTTGTTTGGTCACAGCCAGCCAATGATGTGTGCTAAACATCCACAAAGTGGGTTTGAGATTGAAATCCGATAACAGGCGCTACAGCAAAAAATGCATCTGTGCATTTATATCAAGCATTTCTAAAACATAATTTCTCCGGAATGGAGGTTCACGGAATTTTTTTGCTGTAGCGCCTGTCATCGGATTTCAATCTCAAACCCACTTTGTGGATGTTTAGCACACATCATTGGCTGGCTGTGACCAAACAAGGAAAAAAAGTTAATTGTTCAGTTTTGCACAATATCGCCCTAAAGATAGCCTTACGGTGCCTATTGTATGGGGACCACTTTTGCACGCGCCACCGGTGACATGGCGTACCCATGGCGATGCTGGTGGCACTGAAGAGAGGTGTGACACTCATAATGCCTGTGCCAAAAGTGCGTGGACGTGGTGCTTGGTGTTGTCGAGATACTCCCTCACAGGTAAGGATTTTAATAAAGTGGAGGATATTGACCACAACAAGCATTAGCCGTCCCACCGCTCGCACCTTTCAACCTATGCGGGCAAAACTTTGCATGCATATAGGTAACATAGTTACGTGTTACAGACACTTGTCTGTTTTGTGTGTGAGCCCTTTGTGTGGCCACCGGATGAAACGAAAATAGTTCATTATAGCTAAAATATGTCAATACTGCAGTTTGCACGTGCATGAGGGAGGTCATGTGGGTTCTTGTTACATATGCCGAATGAAAGGGATGTACCCTACATAAATGTAAGGTGAAACTTTCACCATCTACATCTGGCGGCCAGAAGCGGCCAGTTTTCTTTCAACATGGCTTGTATCGCACCGTGAAAGCACGTGCACTTTGCACCCCTGCTGCTCCCATCCCAGGTTTGGTGAGCCATCGCCACGCTGGTCAATGGTGGCCCCATTAATTCTTTTTAGAATGATGCGACACAAGACTAGATTCGAGCCATGTCCAGGTCCGACCCTATAACGCAACTCAAAAGTCCACAAATGACATTTACGACTGTCATAAGCCTCCACAAAGACATGCTTGACATAGTTTGCAATGTAAAGATAACAGAAACAGCCACGCCTGTCGCTCCCATGCCCTTGTTAGCCTACCTCAACACTTCTCTGCAGGGGCGGCGGATTGCGGGGGGGGGGGGGGGGGAGCAGGGTACCCAAAATGCCTCCCAGTCAAAAATCCTGGGGGCAAAAGGGTCATTTTGCTCCCAGATTGAGCAGGCTAAAATCTGGGGGGGGGGGGGGGGGGGAAACGATCCTTTTGCCCTCCAAGTTTTTCGACTGGGGGATGTTGGGTACCCTGCCCCCGCAATCCGCCGCCCCTGCTTTTCTGACCCCATTCAACCCAAACAAACCATCTCCACCGCTTCAGGGGCGCTTCACGACATCAGCCCCGTACCTCACGCACCCATATTTCCCACTTCACTGTCGTTGACCACGCTCTGGCAGCGGATCGTGACCCTTCTGACCGCCGTGACCAGTGACCCGTGACATTGGCCGTGACCTTGGCCGTGACCTCGCCCTCACCCCTCCCCCTCCGCCACCGCCACCGCCACCGCCCACAACCTCCCCCCCCCTCCCCCCTCCTCTGCCGCCGTTCTCGCCGCCGCCGCCACGGCCGACGCTGTAGGGTTTCCTGCCCAAATCACGAGTTGTTTACCCCAGCCAGGACCTCGGTCCTCTCTGCCAGGACCTCTACCCCAGCCAGGACCTCGGTCCTCTCTGTCATGACCTCTACCCCAGCCAGGACCTCGGTCCTCTCTGCCGGCATTCATTTATTTGTTGGCATTTATTTGTTCTGCCTGGTCACAAAAGCCAAAATCGCAGTAAAAAAATATGACAGTCATGAGCTACTCATACTTAGGAAGCCATAAGTCAGTCGAAAATAATGATATTATTTTTGAATTTGGTTTGGGCATTTTCCACATGTGGTTTAATATATCATCCAGTTTTTTGAAAATATTCTATTTCGTTTTATTTTTAGGGCATTTTTTTCAAAAACATATATTTTTTTTAATTGGGATCAAAAACAAAATTTGCAAAAATCCAAGATAGCCATTATTTGCTATCTTGTGACGTTTTTGGATTGCATTTTGCTTACAATATGTTTTTTACGGCCTGCTAAACTTTACCTGATTTCTGTGTCCAACTCGTGCGTAGTGACGCTACTAAATTAGCCATATCTCGGAAAATTGTCGACCAAATTTCTTTGTTTTGCACAGAAGACGTCACATTGATGTAGGAGAAGGTACTTTAAGTTTCACGTTGATAGTTCTATTTGTTTTTTAGCTATTACGAAAGTTCTTCAGGGGGTGACCCCCCCCCCCCCCCCCAGCCAATGGCGGGGGGGACCTACTTAACTTTATTTAAGGGCATTTTCGCTGTTCGGTGAGGTCTGGGTATAATTGGTGAACCGGAAACCAGGAGCCATGATGCACCACCAGGCCGACTACACTTAAGCTGATCCGGAGTCCGGACGACTGCGCAGCACGACAGCTCGCCTCTGGGGACAACTCGGAACGACCGCTCACACATAAGTACGAATTATAGATTCTGATTGTAATAGCGCGTCAAAATCACGTGTGGGTAATTGTGTGGGACTATGTGGGTAATTGATGCCCAAATAGCTGTACCAAATTTCATGTGTCAAGCTGTCAAAATCATGTGTGGGTAATTGTGTGGGACTATGTGGGTAATTGATGCCCAAATAGCTGTACCAAATTTCATGTGTCAAGCTGTCAAAATCACGTGTGGGTAATTGTGTGGGACTATGTGGGTAATTGATGCCCAAATAGCTGTACCAAATTTCATGTGTCAAGCTGTCAAAATCACGTGTGGGTAATTGTGTGGGACTATGTGGGTAATTGATGCCCAAATAGCTGTACCAAATTTCATGTGTCAAGCTGTCAAAATCACGTGTGGGTAATTGTGTGGGACTATGTGGGTAATTGATACCCAAATAGCTGTACCAAATTTCATGTGTCAAGCTGTCAAAATCACGTGTGGGTAATTGTGTGGGACTATGTGGGTAATTGATGCCCAAATAGCTGTACCAAATTTCATGTGTCAAGCTGTCAAAATCACGTGTGGGTAATTGTGTGGGACTATGTGGGTAATTGATGCCCAAATAGCTGTACCAAATTTCATGTGTCAAGCTGTCAAAATCACGTGTGGGTAATTGTGTGGGACTATGTGGGTAATTGATGCCCAAATAGCTCTGCCAAATTTCATGTGTCAAGCTGTCAAAATCATGTGTGGGTAATTGTGTGGGACTATGTGGGTAATTGATGCCCAAATAGCTGTACCAAATTTCATGTATCAAGCTGTCAAAATCATGTGTGGGTAATTGTGTGGGACTATGTGGGTAATTGATTCCCAAATAGCTGTACCAAATTTGGCGGCGCCGCGTGCTGCCGTTTTGGGCTATTCAGGAAAAACCGGAGGGAGGGAGGCGGAAATCACCCCCCCCCCCCCCGGCCGTGCCCGTGGTATAAGCGAAAATACGAAATACAACCAGAGCTAAAACGTTATCTTCAGCAAAAGTATAAATGAATGTATTTGTGTAAAATATTCAACAGAGCATTTGGTATTGAACTCTTCGTACCACAACAGGTATCACTGTCCCGGCTGGATGTGCTAAAAATGGCTGAATGGGAATGAGTTTGAGGTTTCAATTTCACCCTTTCCATATATTTGGTGACGGTGGGCGTTAATCGGTAAAGCGCACAAACAACATGCATGCTGATCCAGTGGCAGCTGGCAAGGATGTGACAGGATCGTCTCAAGCAAAATGTGAAAAACGAGAAAGTGCACATTTCCAGCTTTAATAACATCAATATATAACATCCGGTCATGCTGCAGTAGGGTATCTACGGTAACCGGACAAAAGTCAAAAGTCAAAAGTCAAAGGACTAAAAGTCGAATGTGAAAAGTCAAAGGACAAAAAGTCAAATAGACTAAAAGTAAAATGCAAAAAGTCAAAACGGCAAAAAGTCAAACGGACACAAACAGGGCTAAAATATCTTGTCGTTTTGTCGTCCTCACCGGCAACCAAGGACATGTAATTTCGGCGACCACATTCGGTGTCCTGCCGAGGTTACCGGGTCCAAAATAATGAAATATCTACCCTAGCCCAATCCACCTATCCTAACCCAGCTGTATCTTTATGTGCTAAATATATGTTTTTTCGATATCTGCTTCTCGCATGCCTTCGTTCTAAAACACGCCTTCATGTTAGCAGCTGCGCGGGTCTAAATTCCAAATCACTCACGCAGCAACAAACTATACTCTAGGTATACTATACATTAACAACTATATACTGTATCGGCGAGACAACCACGACTGTCGTCCGGACGGTCCGGACGACCACTCCTGGCGACCCTTTTACAAGGGACCAATGACATACCGCGCATACCTTTGGTTGTCGCGGTTATCCTAATGCCTGCTGAATCTGGTATATTTAGTATGCCTTTTCTGGCACAGCTACTGATCTCAGCAAACGCGTCCCTTCCGGTCTTACCCTTTCATTGTTCTGACCAGTCCCCCGGCCCCACGTGCCACCAACGGCCATCCAAGCGGCATTCCTTCTTGCCCCCTCCCTGTCCGCGGCGCGGCGGCCGGCGGACACAGCGGGTGGTCCGTCCAGCGTCACTCCTGCCCGGCCCGACATTCCTATTTCAACCATTTTTAACACATTGACCCCTCCAGTCCAGGGTAGCTTCAGTCATTCAGTGCGCTGAGCGCGAGTGGCGCTGGGGAGTATAGTGCGCTGTGCGACGCACTGAATTATTGTCCAAACGTGTGCAGTGCCGCTGAAGTTTTTTTTTTAATTTAAGAAATTCCACGCGCTGAAGTTGTGACGATGGTTGTGAGAAGTCACAGGGGCATATGAACAACGCAAAATCAGGTACAGACATAACTTGCTTTTTATTGGGGTCTCAGCCGAACGCCATTGACGGGGGTGGCAATATTTGTGCAATGCCCATCCTGGTTAGTAGTTATTTTCCGAACCAATGATGGCAGGGAGGCGCTCAATGCGGCAATGGAATTAGCTCTATGTGCATTTTTGCACGTCAAATTTTTCGATCAATGTATCGACATTCCGTTTTCTGCTTTCGGGTACTGCTCAATATTGAAGTCTGGAAACGTCCGGCAGTATTGATAGTGGGTGTATAATGGCACCGATTGCGCACATTTTGCACTATGAATTTGAATATTGCAGGACGGCAACCACCAACCTCGGTCTTAATTTCGACGACAACCACGAAACGATTTTTTTTAGCCCTGCACACAAAGTCAAATGGCAAAAAGTCAAAAAGCAAAAGTAAAATGCAAAAAGTCAAAGAGGCAAAAAGTCAATTGGGATGAAAGTCAAATGCGAAAAGTGAAAACAGCAAAAAGGCAAAAGGACAAAAAGTAAAATGCAAAAAGTAAAAAGGATAAAAGTAAAATGCAAAAATTCAAACAGGCAAAAAGTCATAATGGATAAAAATCAAAAAGGCAAAAAGACAAATGCAAAAAATAAAAAGGCAAAAAGTCAAATGCAAAAAGTAAAAAACGCAAAAATTCAAATACAAAAAGTAAAATGGGCAAAAAGTCAAATGCAAAAAGTCAAAATAGCTAAAAGTAAAATGCAAAAAGTCAAAACGGCAAAGCCACATACAAAAAGTAAAAAGGGCAAAAAGTCGAATACAAAAAGTAAAAAGGGCAAACAAAAATCAGAGGGAATAAAGCTCAAATGTCAATGACGGCTATATCTGTTCAATACGCCATGCAAAGGTGAACTGCTTTTAATTAAAGGGAATAGGTCATCTTGAAAGTTGTCTTGAAATTCAACCATACGTTGCATTTTGAGCTCAAAACTACGAGTATGACATTGGTTTGTACAACTGATGGGTATATGTGGAGAAAGAAGTAAGTTTCTCTTTCTATTTCACGAGAAATCGTACGATAGCAGCTGGCGTTCTGGCTCCGCCCCGCTCCGCCTGACGCCAAGTACAGTCTCTGACAAGGGGCCGCCGCGCCGCCAGGGCGGCTGAGCGGATATTAACGAGGCGTCGTGATCAGAGACTACGTGCCAGAGAGTGTACCTGCCTCCGACGGCGAGCGTTGATGTTCCGATCGTGGCCCGGAACAGCGGACATGAAACCGGGCCCACTAGTCCGGTGTCGAAATTACTTAACGTAGGGAGGTAATTCTTTCACCACAACCCATTTTTAGATCTGCTCTACAAATCTGCTATCTCAGTCCAACACCCCATGTTAAAGGTGAACTATTCCCTTTAAATGCCGTTTTTATCATGTCCGTGAAGTTAGCGACGAATTTGGATTACAATTCAGCGTCGAGTAGCGATTCGCTTCAAAATGTGGCTACTGGTCAACTTGGACACGTTGATCACGAAAATGACATTCATTTTGATATGCAAGTTCATCTTCAAGGCCATTTTCAAGATAAATATTTCAAGATTCTCCGCATAAGTAACCTTACTCGTGACAGGTGTCAACTGGTGTCAGGCACGGCATAACATTGCAAATAGCATATTGATCAGACACGATGGGGCCCGCATGAGGCCGGCAGGCCTCATGCTGGCCCTGTCGGCAATTTGCAGCTGTTTTTTTGGTATATTTTTTAAGCCCGACACCATTTAGACACCGGGCCCGAACTTCGGCCCTAGCACCGACTCCGTGGCTCTGAAATTTGCATTGCTGGTAGGTGATAAACAGTCCGATATATAGCGAACGTGATTCTTATTTGACGTATTTGCCTGCACTGTACAAATATCTTTCAAGGTAACGTATTAATGTAACTTCTGCTTCCGTTATCTTTCCATTACCTTGTCGGATTTTTCGACTGTTCGCATTTGACTTTTTGTGTTTGACTTTTTACGCTTTTTACTTTTTGCATTTGACTTTTTGCGTGTTTTACTTTTTGCATTTGGCTTTTATCCTTTTTAACATTTTGCCTATTTTACTTTTTGCATTTGACTTTTACCTTTTTTAACTTTTTGCCTATTTGACTTTTTGCATCTGACTTGTATCTTTTTGGCTCCTTACCATTTTCATTTTTGTCCTCTTGACTTTTTGCGGTTTTTCCTTTTTGCTTTTTACTTTTGTTCTTTTGACTTTTTGCTGTTTTGACTTTTTGCATTTGGCTTTTTGCATTTTACTTTTTGTTCTTTTGACTTTGCCGTTTTGACTTTTTGCATTCAGTTTTAGCCAATTTGACTTTTTGTCCTTTGACTTTTAGAAGATTTGACTTTTTGTCCTTTGACTTTTAGCAGATTTGACTTTTCGTCCTTTGACCTTTTCACATTTGACTTTTTGTCCTGGATTTGGTATCTACATTCTCGGGACGACTTGGGATGAGAGGACGGAGCAGGTTGAAGGGCGCGGGTCACAACATGTCAGAGCAGGCTGCAGCTGCTCTGTGCAACGGCCGGCGATCATGCACGTGTCCGCATGCTGTGGAGAAACAAAGCGTTACGAATGAGGCTATCAAAAATTCATCTTTGGAGACGGCTCGTCAGCGGCCGTTTGATTTGAGTATCCTAATGACAATGGTAAGACAAAACATTCTTGCGGAGTTATAGGTTGTTATGATTGTGTACGCCATAACGTGCTCGTACTGAAAGGAAATCGCTATATATGGAAAGGATGGGAGGACAAGACAGTGTCAGATAGCAATACACGCCATAAGAGATGCAGTAAATTCATGCTTGCGTACTGGCATTCGATGCAAAATATAACGACAGTGACAACAGTGATGTAGCAATGGTGCGTAGGCTCGCAATCAGAATACATTGCCAGCATCAGACTTGTCAATGATTCAATGTGAATCGACTACTTTTGATTGAATCATTCTTATTTCAAATGAATGACTCATGAATCGATTCACTTCATGCGCAAACCTGTTGTGAGTCACTGATTGAATCATTCATACAGAGAAAATAGGCTGATTGAATCATTCATTGCTCAAAGAATCATTCTTTTTTTGGTCGAACAGCATAAACTGTCCACAAAATATGCCAGCGGCCCAGCATTCATCTGTGCCCTGTGAACACACCAGGCACTTAATGGCCAGTTATATGAGCTCTGTGTCCTGAGCTGTAGCCTGTAATTCATCTATGCGTAAAGAAAGCGAGGCTTTGTGTCCAACTCCAGTGGGCACAAAGCCACTGTTCAATCAGCCCTAACTAGGTGAATACCTTGGAACTGGTAGGGTTAGGGGTAGGTATCTAAATACTAGAAAAGGTAACCAACTCATACTTTGGTTCATAAACCACACAATACACGCACACCTTTTTCACACGAAAAATTATCAAAAGGTACCCACCTTTTCCTAATTTCTAGGCTATACCATATCAAAAGCTAAAACATAAACAAACATTTGCATGACCTCCGCATGTCTCAAATATCACTGTCGCATCGGCGCCGCTTTATTCCACATCATGCTTTATAAAAAATAATACCTAACGCAAAATCAAAATAAATGTTCTATTCGCTTAAAAAAGTGAAACGTAAAGTCATTAATGCCCTTGGAACATGTAATTTGCAATTATAATAAATATTATAATTATCATTTTATAATCAAAATAAATACCACGCGTGTCCAATTGGCTCACATTCACATTCGGAAATACATTCGCGGACTATTTGGATTGGCTTCAAGATTGGTACACAGATAGATCACGACCTAGTGATCATTCTGGTAAAATTTTAGAGTCGCACATTCAAAATCAAAGGATTTAGAGCAGGTCATATGTTTAAGGTCAAACAGCAGACTATTCTGATGTGCATGAAAATTGGCACACAGGTAGAGCATGACCTCCCTATCACGCTCATAATATCTTAGAGTCGCACATTCAAAATCAAAGTAGTTAGACAAAGGAGTCGACACTTCCCTTTCATGTTGAGTGATTGAATCAAGATTGAATCATTCATTATGGTAATGTGGAGTGATTGAATCATGATTGAATCATTCATTATGGTAATGTTGAGTGATTGAATCATGATTGAATAATTTATTATGGTAATGTTGAGTGATTGAATCATGATTGAATCATTCATTATGGTCCGTCAATCACTGTGAATCGACTCATGACAAATATGAATAATTGACAAGTCTGGCTAGCATCGGGATATTTCAGCCTGCAGCGGGTAGAGTGAATGCCAGCGTTGATAACAGCGAAACGTAGAAACAGGCGTATAAATTTGCAGCAGTGCATATCATATTGTTATAAATAAATGTTGCTAAAAACAGCTCAAATGCATTTGGAAAGATAAAAATGTTATATTTTACTCCAACTTGGGGGGCAGTTGCCCCCCCCCCTCTCCCCTGTACCCGCCTCCGTGCGACGTCCTTGTGAACGAGCGAACCTTGAGCGAGGGTGAGTTTGCGTTCGCGTCTTTGAACTTTGAGACCCGGCTTTGAGTTATCAGCAAATAACCGATCGTCTGTGTACATAGTGGGGTCAAAGATAATTCCATCTGCGGGTTGGAGACAGACCAACGTTCCTACTGCATATTCACCGTGCTTACATTTGGCAGTCATCTTCATCCTTTACATTAACTCTCGAAACTCATATTCCGTTGCGAAATGCTAGCCTCGGATCACAGATGACTTGCAGCTGCAAAAGACACGGAAAAAAACGGAAACACACGGAGAAAGACAAACTCATAACCTATTTGTGACAACCGTCACTATATTAACACCCAAACCAGATTATATAGCTAGTATATACCTATATATACCTATAAAAACGCATTTATCTCTTACAAAAAAAGCAGGCTTAATAATGTAAAGCATAGCGATTAGCATTGGTCGCGTGACCATGAGTGGCTTCCCAGACAGATTATAAAACCACAGAATTTGCCACATAACTTTCGCCTTACATGTCTGCGCATTAACGGTTTAACCAAGATAGATAGCGAAACGATCAACTTGAAGCAAGTCTCGCCGCCAGTGCGTCACGTCAGCGGCCCCAAGGTAATATATATATATATATATATATATATATATATATATATATATATATATATATATATATATATATATATATATATATATATATATATATATATATATATATATATATATATATATATATATATATATATATATATATATATATATATATATATATATATATATATATATATATATATATATATATATATATATATATATATATATATATATATATATATATATATATATATATATATATATATATATATATATATATATATATATATATATATATATATATATATATATATATATATATATATATATATATATATATATATATATATATATATATATATATATATATATATATATATATATATATATATATATATATATATATATATATATATATATATATATATATATAATATATATATATATATATATATATATATATATATATATATATATTATATATATATATATATATATATATATATATTATATATATATATATATATATATATATATATATATATATATATATATATATATATATATATATATATATATATATATATATATATATATATATATATATATAATATATATATATATATATATATATATATATATATATATATATATATATATATATATATATATATATATATATATATATATATATATATATATATATATATATATATATATATATATATATATATATATATATATATATATATATATATATATATATATATATATATATATATATATATATATATATATATATATATATATATATATATATATATATATATATATATATATATATATATATATATATATATATATATATATATATATATATATATATATATATATATATATATATATATATATATATATATATATATATATATATATATATATATATATATATATATATATATAT